>JAZGTJ010001277.1:0-38168 GCA_036877575.1 Botia almorhae | reverse complement strand
GGGCGGCTCAGCTACAAATCTGTCTGTCTAATTAAATAGTCTGAACGCCACATGCAACGATCGCTCTAAACCTGAAACCTTGCCTTTGTGCTTTTGGTAATTATCCAGCCAGACCTCTCTCTTGTTCCGAGCTCTGTGAAGCCACAGCTTGCAATAGACTGAGGTTTTCTGTGTGTTGGGCTCGCCTCAGGCGCTTCCTGTGTCACTGGTACTGTGAGAATGAGGAAGTGTGTGTGTGTGTGCGCGTGTATTCTGTAGCACAAAGAAGGTGTGTATGGATACTATGAATACAGTGCGCGCGTGACTAAATTACAGGCTAAATTACAGCGCCTGCACACTGGAGATCACTCTGCATCAGAGAATTGATTTTTATAGGCTGATTCTCACTTGAAAACCTTCCCTGATGTTGACTCGTTAGGGCTGACTTGTTAGGGCACCTATGCCACTGTTCTGTTTCTTATCAATAATAATCAACCGAGCTTTATGATACACTGTGTGTCAAAAACATTGATTCAAATGAATGAATCATAGTCATTTTAATGTTATTTAAATTAGTTTTGGAGTCAGAAAAATGTGTTTCAGTTTAGCTCTAGCTTTTCTGATTATAAGTTATGTTGTGTTGTGCTCTGCCACGCCCCCAGCTGCAACAAACTATGACATAAGCATCCATTGACCAATGAGAAGGGCAGAGAGGCGGGACCAGCTGTCATTTCCGTCCTATGTTAGAATTCCACTTGATTTCAGAGTCGTCTCTATCCTCTCTGCCGAAGGGTTTCTTACCACTGCAGTATCTATACATCATTACATATACAGATACAACACTTCTTCAAAGCTTTCTCTAGTGTGTATACACCCATAGTGAGAAAACAGAAACACAGTGTCGCTGAATGATTAATGTACTGTATGTGTAGGTGGGTGTGTACTTGTGTTTGAGTGTATATTTCTATATGGAGCGGCCGAGTATGAATAAAAATTTTCTTATGTGCATATGTACAGTATGTATATATGCATGTGCATCAACATCATTAAGCGTGTGTGTGTGCTTGTATGTGGGCAGGTTTTGACTCTGGAGTCGTGTGGCTGATAATTAGTTCCTTCCACAGTTCTTGGCTGGCGGTCCAAACACAAGCCCAAACTCCAACATTTATATTATCCGAAGGCTAATTACTGAAATGACACAACATTTATAAGAGAGGAGCTGTGCGGATCGGCACAAATTACGAATCAATATATTTTGTCTGTAATTGGAGCTGTTTGGGAACGTCGCTCTGTCGGAAAATGTTGGGGAAAATAAAAAAACGACAGTAATACATATTTTAAAAATTACCATGTTTTAATTAAACCAACACAGTTTAATCCTCCATAAAATGATCTCGTTTGTTGGTTTTTTCAATACTGAAACCAAAGAGAGACTGCAGAAACACGTGTCGCTTTGTAGAATTCAGAACCACGGACAGCGACAGCTATGAGTTGAGGAAGAGCTCTCATAGCACTCAAAATACTCACTGTTTTCTCATGGGGAACAGAAAAGCAGATGATATAGAACATGTTTACACTGTAGATTTTCATACAGTGTCGTTTGATTTCCTCCACAGTCAAGACAAGACCTGCAGGTCAGGTGAACTGTAGGTTCCTGTGGGTGTGAGTGTGTCTGTGTGTTTGTGTGTGTGTTAGCTCTGTCATGGACTGGTTCTCTGTTCTGGGTGTTTCTGTGCCTCTGCAAAGGGGAAAGGAACTAAAGACAATAATTGACTACAAGACTGAGGAAGAGAATCTTCAGTTTTGTGTGAACTGTTCCTTTAAGAACATGAACGTTTAATTGGAATGAATACAGATCAGCCCCACCCGAGCGAACAATGTTAGGTTGTAAGAACGTTTCCCTAACGTTTCCATTAGTAGCAAAAACGTTAAAAATGTTATGATGAAAGTTCTAGGAACGTTCAAAACGTCCAGATGTTGTATTAAAACGTTTCCCAAACAACCTAAGAATAACGTTTGTGAATTATGATATATGAACGTTCTACTAACGTTACTGCAAGAACATTTTGGGCATCTTTGAGAGAACGTTTGTAGGACGTTAGCCGATGTTGTGAGAACGTTCCCTGTTAGCTGCACCACGGCTCATAAGGGAGGATCAGATCAGTACAGAAGACATAGCGGATCTGTATGCTGGGAAAGAGAACTACAGGGAAACATTTCAGCACAGTCGTCAAGTTCACGTTGCAGCTGGCAAATAAGCAAAATTGCCAGTTTTTCTCTACTGTATTCATCTTTTCTATTCCAAAGAGAGGGCGCAGCGTGCCTGTGCGCTCAGCTATCCTGACAATAGTAACTGCTAATGCACCACTGTGACATGTTTTGGCTTACTCTGTGAATAATGAACTAATTACGTTCCCTCCGTTGTGCATTGAGATAATCCTTCGTGAATAGGCGAAAATTATTGTGTTGTCATTTTCAAACGGTAAAGCAATGCTGAGCCGCTACGGCAGCCGAGCGTCTGCCCCCGAGATCATCGACGGGTATGACACACGCTGTCGGCTCGGAGACGCCGTTTCTTAGTGTATGTAAAACAGTCTGGGATGAAGTCGTGATATCACACGCGCAGCGCGTGTTCAACCGCCAGCGCGGATGCGGCGAGCTGCGCGTAACCTGACAGATCTCCTTTGTGACGGAGCATCGGCGTGGCTTGCGGCGCGAGCAGCCCTGAGGTCGGCTGTTGTTTGTCTTATTAGCGCTTGGTGAATTAAATCAATCCTTCAGACCAACAGACAACAGATCCCTGAGTGGCTGAATGTTTTTAGTGACATCTAAAGGGCCTAATTACGATGCCGGCACAGTCGGGCTGACCGCTTCAGCCCCGCGTCTCTGACTCTGCCGTCCCCAGGGCGCGTTTCCCAGAAACGCGAGGAGGGGAATCGCATCTCCGGCCCTGATTTGGAAAGGGGGATGGGGTGATGTGAGAAATTGAGGGCCGGTTTCATATCGCTGACAGCTCATTACCAAGGAAACCGCACTGTACTGACATCAGCACTCCAGCCCCATCTCTGCAAGAAAAATAGAGAGAATGAAAGTGGTAGTTTAATTCACTCGTACTCTCTCCCTCTCTCTCTAATTAAGATATTAAAGCGAAGAGTAAGGCCGCCTGAGCTGGATTAGTCCGTGTCTTTTTCACGGTATAATCAAACACTCTGATTTTAATAAGAGAGGGACAGATTTGCTTGTGCAATGTGAATTGTGGTGCGCTGCATAACATAAAACTTAAAACTTGTGTGCAGAAATTCAGCTGACAGTTTCATGTCGCAAGAATGTTTCCCTAACGTTTCCGTTAAGTACCAAAAAAGCGAGAAAGTTATTTTGACTGTTGTAGGAACGCTACTAAAACGTCCAGTCTTTTAGTTGCATTTTTCTTGGTTATAAGAATGCTGTTTGATGTTTCTTTTGAAAAACATTACAAACCACTTAAGAATAACTTAGATATACATGACATATAACATTAGAAAAACGTTCCACTAACATTACGGCGACCATTTTGAGAGAACTTTTGGAGAACGTTAGCCAACGTTCTGTGAGCGTTCCCTGTTAACCGGGAGTACCATTAACAGAACATGTAAAAGTCTCTAATTAATAAATGAATTAATTAGGTGATAGATTAAATAGCTTGTGATTTTCTGGCATGCTTCAGGCGTTTAAAGTGAACGGTTTAGATCCACTGTCCCACAGAGTGAGTGTGGTAATTAATGATCCCTCAGTAGGGAGCGCTGAGTATGGCAGATGGCATGGGTTACTCAGAGTGAAAGCAACACTGCTGAGCTCGCATCCGAAACGGCAGCGCGGTGATGAGATTTCGTTCGGCACATGAATCAGCGTTTTTCATTAGACCCTCGCTATATGAATGAAACCACTGCCTCCTCGTTTCTCACTCCACGCCTCGCCTTTAAAAAGCCACGCTCTAAATTTGAAAGCTCTTTGCGTGGGGACAGAAGGCTATAGATTATTTAATAATAAGAGCACTAGCAATCAAAAATATCACGACTTTTGGTTTCTAGCTGTCATAAACCAAACATAATAAGCTAGAAACTGAATATCACTCTGCTCGAGTCGAATTTTAAGCAAACTACAAATTTGTTGTGTAACATACTCATTTGTTTGTGCAATACACAGATAGATACAGAATGCACAAAAAGGGCTAAACTAAATTCATATGACAAGAAAATAACAAATGTAAATCCAGACAATGTGTGTACGCTTGGCACCCTAAACCCTGAACTCAAGGGGTCTTTATACACCAAGGGGTTTTATACCTCCCCAAAAATCTTTCCACTTAATTGAAACTATTGATTTACTTACCTTAAATAAAACAACATCACAAGTCTGTGTTCCCAAAATATGCCATCATTTCGGTGTGCTAATTGGCTGCTATCTGCAATTTAAAAAATCAACAAGTTATTGGGTCAGTATATGTCTTAAATCAACCTTTTATCATATGCAACGAAGACGAACATTTATTAATTGCTTTGGGCCCCTGATCAGTTCCAATGTTCAGCCCACTAACTACCCCTTTGGTGGTGTATGCTGCTATTTTGTTATGTGGCGGAAAATTAAAAGGCCTTTTGATACCCCTCGGGGCTTTTGGCTGTATTGCACACTGCATCTGGCTGAACAATTTCACGAACTTTCCAGCAAGTTCACTGTGCAAATCACTGTCATCTTCCAATATGTAAATTTGCTGTCGGTTTGCAGCTTTATGAAAAACCGTCGTATAGATCTCGGCTCGTTCGCTGACACTGTCATAATCCACATGTGATATTCAAGCATCTCGGCCTACGGCGCACGGTTTAAATCCGGTAATATCGCTTTAATGAAGTTTTAAAACGGCCTCTTATTGGCACTGAAGCCCGGGATGCCGAGGAGACGCGATTGGGAGAGGAAAGTGAAGAGGCAAAACATCTGCTCTCCAATATTTAATTAGATTTGGCTCCCATCCGTTTGTTTCTTGTTAAGCCAGTGCCGAAATTCTGGCCCTCGTGACCAAACGATGAGCTTCTCTCGGCCCCAAATGAGAATTCAGAGCACCAAAGCAGAACAACAGATTACACAAGGCGTTTGTGTGATTGTTCCAGGTTAAATAGAACCTTATCACAACATTTTTGATTAACCACAAGCCTGGTGATCCCACGGTAAATGTGTGTTGATTAAAAACCACTTACGCTGGAGGTCTGTGAGGCAGTGTGGGGTCCGTTGTCCCATTGGACTTCCATTGTGAACATTTGACTATTTAATGTTTTGAACGTTCATAGAACTTTCGAAATAGCATTTATCGATAACATGTTTGGAAACTAATGGAAACGTTACCGAAACATTCTTACAACCCAAAATTGTTCGCTGGCACTGTCACTGATTGAAATAAAAACACAACTTGGAATAAAAATGGAAATAATCGCGGCTGTTTTGGTTTGTATTTCTACAAAAAAAATCATATAAATATGAACCAATTTTGTATTTTATATATAAATATATATATATATACACACACACACACACACATATATGTGTGTGTGTTTGTTAGAATTAAATGATTACACCTATATTCTATATATTCTATATTTTCTCAGTTGGAAGCAAAACTGCAATTTACTTAATTTACTTACTAATTAAAGCTAATTTGTTCATGTAAACATATCAATCAGCAGGTTCATCAGGCGCTGTTGAGAGACAAAGACGCTGTTAAAAGCGATACCACTGTGAATAAAGTTCATCACATTCTCACAGCGCGCAGATCAAACCGTCAAAACGTTTGATGTCTGAGCCTCGAAGAAGCTAAATATTTTAAATCCACGTCTCCAAAAAGCAAGAAGCGGGAAATCGCAAATCCAGAGGTTCTGCAGGACCAGAGGGCTGTCAGAGTGATTACTGCTCGTGGCTCTGCTCATCCGCTCGGAGCACAAGCTCACAATAGTTCTGTAGTCCTCATTACAGTTCCTGCTGCCTGTCCGTAAGAGCCAATAACGCCGAGCATTATGGGGAATATTTTGATATGAGACGACACTGTGGCTTAAAAATCTTTAGCATCATAAATCTGTTACGTTCAAACACGTTGAACGGAATCTTCCGGCTGTCTGGTGATACGTCTGAGCCCTTGAAACTCTGAGGGGAAAGTTCGCGAAGACAGAATTTGCGCCGCTTTATTTCTTCATGGTGTCTGCATTGTTTCACCGTCTGTTTCGGTTACGGAATTATGAATATCGGGAAACGGGGCGAATGCGGACACAAAATCCGTGCCGAGCGCAATTTGCACGGCACAATTCCCAATCGCGCGGGTCAGCTGTGTGGTGGAGGATGCGTCAGGATCTGGCATACGTTCCTGGAAATGTCCAGCGTTACTTCACAATTTACTTCTGTGGAAGGTGCTGAAACATAAAACATTCATCCAATCACTGCATTCGGTCTGAATGCAATGATAGGATGTCCTACTTGCCTGTCAAACTATGTATGTTTTCATGTGTTGGAGGAGGCGTGGCTTTGGGGATCGCACTGAAGGGAGGGCGGGATCTGATGTTTTAAAAGCTATCTTGTTATGGCTAGCCTCTCCGAAATGTCCTACCCTAACTTTAACTGATATACTGTGCACAAGAGTTTCCCAGCTGTTTAGTAAATGATTCCAAAATAGTTGAGCTGGAAAAAAAAGAGTAAGTGAAAGAGAGATACAGTGTTGAATGATCAGGATGGTAAATAACAGATTTCCTGCTGTTCTTCTCACAGGAAGTGTAAACGACACCCCCCCTCACACCACTTTCAAACCTGCGACCGGCACCCATGTGCCTGATTACATCTGAACCTACAACTGTAATAATGCCACATTTTGCTATATGTATACTGTGTACATTGTACACAGTACACTGTGTACTGTTGTATATGTGTACATTGTGTGTGTGTGTGTGTGTGTACTGTACATTGTGTGTGTGTGTGTGTGTACTGTACATTGTGTGTGTGTGTACTGTACATTGTGTGTGTGTGTACTGTACATTGTGTGTGTGTGTGTGTACTGTATATTGTGTGTGTGTGTACTGTACATTGTGTGTGTGTGTGTGTGTGTGTGTACTGTATATTGTTTGTGTGTGTACTGTACATTGTGTGTGTGTGTACTGTACATTGTGTGTGTGTGTACTGTACATTGTTTGTGTGTGTACTGTATATTGTTTGTGTGTGTACTGTACATTGTGTGTGTGTTTATATATATATCTAACCCATCGTGCCCCTGACAGTCACAGTTCTTGAAAAATGAGATTGTGTTATTTTGCTCTTTCCTTTCAATTTCCTCCACATCTCTTCGGTTTCTCAGGGCCGGGCTACAGATGGGGTGCGCGTCTGCGGCCCCCGCACGTTTCGTCTGGCCCCCATCAGGAGCCGAGAAACACGCACGCTTTTGTCTGCATTTAATGAGAAACTGCAAACCCACAGGGCAGATGAAGAGGAGACCGACCGAGCAGAACACAATTTTTTTGCCTCTGTGTCGGTCTGCGGGAGGCGCGAGCCACACGCGAGGAACTTCTGGCATCTCCTTCTGCTTGATAATGCAACTTCATCATTGCCGGTCACAGGTAAAGAATATCTGCAGCAGAGAAGTGGCGTCAGTCAGAGGCAGTAACAGATATTTGTAAAATAATAGCTTGTAAATAATAAAACGATCCAGTGCGATTTCCCTGGACTTCGGCGAGGGTACAGAAGCTTTTATAGATTCTCAGACGGGTGGATAATACACTTGAACTTTGGAAATTGAGTTCTGAAAAGCTCTGGACTTAGAGATAAAATCCTGAATGCATCTGATGATATTTCAGTTGTTTTACGGCACGTTAGAAAGTCATTATTTGATCAAACGCCGGAGTATCATTTCTCCTGTCTTCGGTCTTACTGAGGCATGAAGAAAATGACATCAAGTGGAATTACAATGAAATTAAACCAGATTCTCTTCCACAGCTAATGCTGTGAGCTCACCATCGTACATACCTCAACAACAATTTACCTCCACGGCCGGCTGAGTCCGGCCAAGTGGGCTGAACCTAAACATTTTTTAAATGATTGACTACAGTCGATGTAATTTTAAGGCGCGCGGAACGGGTATGGTAATGTACTTATAAACTGTAAATTACGGTATGTAAAACCGTACTGTATTTTATTTGACTGTTTAATTAAAGGCTTTGTTTGTTTGTACAAACGCAGACGCATCATATAGACCTCCAGAAAACAAGTCAACCACACCAGGGCCCTGTAAACACATCTGCCCTCAAACCGCATGGCTTATTAAACCCTGATATTGAGTTACTATAATGATCCTCCAGACTGTAAAGGAAAACATTGAAAGAGCCATCAACTCATCTGACCCACAGCCCGAGAGTCTCGCACTGACAATTCTGCCCCAACTCAGCAAATATGGCAAGAAAAGGGAATGAAACAAAATCACTCTTTCCCAGCAATGACGTAACCTTACTGTATGAGAACCGTGCTAAACCACTTTCTGTGCAGTTAGCTGCAGTAAAAAGTGTGGCGCTTTGTTTATGAAACTTTAATCTCGCAGAGTCTTTGTTTCCCCGTCTTTAAAAAAGGAAGCGCATTAAAAATGCATCCATGCAACGATGATACATTATTATTTTTTTTACATAAAGCACGGTGGGAGTCTTCGGTTTGCTGTTTCTCCCCTCTTCCTCATTTATTCCTTTTTATTTGCCGAAACAGAGCTCCGCCAAACGGATTTCTACCCTCGCCGCCACCCGGGCGCTTTTCGGAGAGGGCTCGCATTACCTGACAGCCTGTTATGTCACTGCCAGCCAGCCAATTTCATAAACATATGCACCAATTAAGAAATCCATTAATTTCCATCATGTCCTGTCATAAATCACAGCTCTGTAGCCACTCCGACTGTGTAATTATTGTTGAGCAAAAAAGCGGAAGTCCTTGATTAGGTTCTCTCATTATTTCTCTCCAAATGTTTCAACTCGGCCCTGAAATAATGAAAAAGTAAAACGGAGCGAATTCGGTTCAGCGTGTTTATAATTGCACATTTGGGCTCTTTATAAACACTGGGGTGGGAGGGGCCGCGAGCCCCCAGAGGCTGATGTATTCATCTGTCTGTTTTCCCCGCGTGCTCACCAACTCCTGCACAAACATGTATCTACTACCTACAGGAAAGAATCAGATCGTTATTTAAACCAGCAGACGTGTATCTACAAAAGAATCTGCAGACTCAGCGAACAGGGAACGTTCTTAGAAGGCTGGCTAATGTTCCCTAAAAGTTCCCTCAATGTTAGTAGAACTTTTTAGGGCTATATAGATCATATATCAAAATTCATTTGATATATATGATATATTTAGTAAGTTGTTAGTGGAATATTTTAAAAATGTTTGAGAAACGTTCTCAGAGCCATGAATTAACATTAATATAACATAAAAAACTGGATGTTTTGATGTTCCGAACACATTTTTAATGTTTTTGTTACTTTATGGAAACATTCTTACAAAATAAAATTGTTAGCTGGGGATAACAGCAGATTGTGGGTTACCAACACATCAAATTTGTAACTTATTACAGGTGAGACGTTTTAGCTGAGAAACTGGTGGAAGATTCAAAAGAGGTTCCAAGAAACAGAATATGTCCGTCTGACACCTTCCTCCCATAATTCTTTGCTCTACATTGTCTTACATCAAATGATCAAACGGCCCAAACGAAGTTTCAGTGCTCTCCATAAACCTGATCTAACTTAAGCCCGAGTCCAGATAGCTCATTATTTCCAGAGCTCGTGTATCTTTAACCCTATTGATCTTGTGCTGGAGCAATTTCTCTCAATTATGAACCGAACCAGATTTACAGTGGCTGCATATACAAGATTAAAAATATCCCTCAAACCCAGCATAACACGACAGCCTCTCGGTTACTGTATGCAGACTAGTTGGCGAGTGGCCAGAGCTGACTAATGTGTTCTCACTAGTGGGAGTTTGAGTCGAATCGATACCACCCAATCACCAGTTCCCTCTTCAGGAGAACAAAGAGCGCATGACACACCAAGAGAAAAAACCCTATTAGCAGAGACACAGCGAGGGTTTGCATTATTAAAGATTCCAGTTTCGTGAAGCAGAATCCAAACAGAAATTAATTATGCATCCGTTTCCAGACCAGTCTTATGAGGATATCCGTAACCAAACGCCGTACGCTTAATAAAACAGTATTGCGGTGCATTTAGACGCGCGTTTAGTTTAAAGCAACGCAATGCGGTAGGTAAATAAAGACACTCTGAAACCGGAGGGCCATCCACTCCGCACAGATCAGAATTAATGGGGTTTTGGCATCGCGGCCCGGCCACATTAGTGAAGGCTCTCGAGGTGTATCGATTATAGCCCAGGGAAAAACTTTGGCCATTATGGGAAAGTGGTGACGGGATGAACCAGCTCTCCGAGAGATCCATGATGTGCCCAAAGCGGTAATCACCAGCCGGCTGATGATGTTTTCATTGGTCTAGCAAGTACTTGGAGAATGTGTGTGCAGTTTGTACTGTCCGAACTGTGTCAGCAGATGAAATGGCTCGTGATTGGACCGGGAGCAGATTTAGTGTCTTAAGTCAACAATTATTTAGAACGCTTCCGAAAAATAATTTTGCCTCTTAGCCGCGAGCTCTTCATAAAGCGCTCGGAGATTGCAGAGTTACAGCACTAATTTTTAGTTTCTCCTCATTTGAAAACTGTTTAAACAACAATTTGACACGGCTTGTTTTCTGTGTAAACAGCACGCCACGGCTTTGATGGAGCTGAAAGTTTTACATGCAGCAAATTGAAACCATTAAAATGAGAAAGTTTTCTCTTTTACCTTCAAGACACGTGTTTTTAACATTTGTTTAGACAGCGCTCTGCTATAGTTACATCATTGCTATGCTGATTCAATATTAGGTCCTCCAGCATTTTCTGTTTTGTATGAACATGGCATGTTTAAATACATCTCAAATCTAAGTGTGCTGCCTACCTAGATTACATTCAGAGATTTTGACACAAACTCAAAAAAACTTGTCTCAGATCGTAGATAGCAAAATTACGCAACTTCCAAGATACATTAATATTTGACAACGTTACACCAAATGCATTCCGTATTGATGACACAATCCCACAATGCTTTGCAACAAGCTCAAATAGTTTATATATGTTGCTTATATATAGTGTACGTTATATTGTTCACTGTACGCGTAAAACCTGAATGCTGGAGATGCTGCACAAACAATACCCCAGTTAACAGGGAACGTTGTCAGAATGTTGGCTTACATTCTCTAAAAGTTCTTAGTTTTTGCGGAAACGTTAGTACAATTTTTTAATGTTATATATCATATAAATCAAAAACAGTATTTGAAGTAGTGAAATGTTTCAAAACCGTTACAGAATTTATAAAACGTTTGAGCAATGTTAACGTTAAACTAATAATCAAGCAACAACGTTAATACAACATCTAAAAAACTGGATGTTTTGAATTTTCCTACCACTTTCAAAATAACATTTTTAATGTTTGTTACTAATGGAAACGTAAGAGAAATGTATAACAACCTAAAATTGTTAGCTGGAAATAATAATAATAGTAATTATTACTGTTATTATAAATCGATTTCAGAAACTAAAAAAAACTAAGTAAATATTTAATTTTATTAATAATAGAAGACGCTTAGTGTTTGTTCACACTTTGCATTATGGAAAATTGTTTTTTGGCACATGTACATCAGTTCCACAGTAAAAGTCAAAATGAATTATGGGTATGAAAAGTGAGCTATATAGGGAATGAAATCATTTACTCAGAATTTGGACTATAAACTAAAAACACTACAAAATGGCTGACACACAATATACAGTGACCTATATAGGAAATAAAAATATGTGCTATATGCTAATGTCAGAATTACCTGCAAGCTTTAGTCAAGAGCACAATCAACACTCTGTCCCAGAACAGACGTGACCCTTTTTATATTTCGAAAGCAATTTGCCATCTCCTGCACCTCAGGGACACGCGTCTGCGCCTTCACACCAGCAGAGAGCTGCGACCTCAGTGATCTTTCTGTAGACTGATTTTAACCTTCACTTCAAAAAGAAACCCTCCCGTTTGGCTTCAATCACACGAGGCCCGATTCAGAGAGATACAGCAGGTTTATACTGCGGAGTGTGAGGGGCTGCTGAGAGAGAGAGTTCATTTTTCAAAGGCACGTGATGGCCTCTCAGCCATTGTCTTGGTGTCAGTGCAGATGAATGGGACAATATGGGGAGAGAATAGCTCAAGACTGAGAAACCACAGACAATGTGTTGAGCGCTTCTGAGAATGAAGGCAACCAGACAACGGCATTAAAAAGCAGCAGCTCCCTTCTGCTCTCCGGCTTTCTGTGTCATATTACGTGCAGTTCATCATCCGATGCGCCCTCAGCGGAAAGAGACGTTCCTTTTAGAGGTGCCACCCAGCTAACAGAGAATGTTCTCTGAACGTTGGCTAAAGTTTTCTTAAAGTTATCAGAAAGGTCTTGCAATAATGTTACTACAATGTTTTTTTAGAAACACGTATCATACAACGTTGTACGTTGTTATTGTAACGTTGAGAAAACGTTACAGAATGAATACAAATGTTTCAAAAATTCTCATTACCGAGCAATAACTTTAATACAACGACTGAAGAACTAGACGTTGGAACATTTTCTTTTGTTAACTAATGGAAACGTTGGGGAAACGTTCTTGCATCTTAAAACGGTTGCCGGGGTACTCGAATCGCAGATATTTGCCACACGCCTTCTTACGCTAAAGCTTCACTTGTTTTTAAACACCGACAGCCGTTTGGATATTATAATATTTGTGATATTTTGAAAGAACGAATGCTTTGACAGCTCTGTCAGACAGGCGCGGGAAACTAAACACAAATATGTCAACTTATTGAGTGCTCTTTCTCTAACGGCCCGGCGATCTGTCACTGCATTCTTTTAAAGAGAATCGATGATTTTGAGGTCAATACGATGCTGTTAACAGCTTGTCTGTCAGAGCTGTCCGCTCGCAACGCAGTCGCGTGAAAATGTCAACTGATGTATCTTCATATCTCGCCGTCTGCCGTTGTTTCGCGTCGGCTGCGCACAGTCGGACGGGCTGCGTGACGCCAGTTGCATAATTCTCTCAAATAATTTATAAACAAAAACGTCGAGATGAAACAATTTGACTACGTACGCTGGCAGCCAGATGTACCCCTGCTGGCGGCCACAGCGGATAAAAATACCGTAGCTCAATTTTTGACGTCTTCAACACCCTTTTTTCTGCATTATAAATTCATCCGTCAAAAATCTGGATCTAGAAAACATGGCAACAATCTGAAATGCCACCAAGATGGTTAAATATTTCATGCCATTACAGCTGCTGAAATGTCACCGGCCGCTGGCGAACGCCACGGCACATCCCATCATCCTCCTGGGCTGTGCCTTTTCAGAACTCGCATTGAGCTTTATAACTGATTGAATAAATATTCATTATGAGATTGGATACGAAAGAATGACTTCATATTGCAAAAGCTTTTGAGCCAGTATTTATCTAGCCAACTGAAGCAATATTACCATAATTGGTTTGAGACCAAACCACAAGACATTATGACCGGAGTCAGCCTAATGCTAAATAATTTAGAGAATACGAAACAAATGTCTGCGCAATTACCGAAGGGGTGGCCCGGCTAACGGGGAACGTTGGCTAACGTTCTTTAAAAGTTCTGTTAAAGTTATCCAAAACATTCTTGCAGTAACATTACTAGAATGCTTTGATTAAGTTGTTAGTGGAACATTTTAATAACGCTATAGAAATAAAAATATTCAAATCACATTCTTATAGTCAAGCGATAGCGTTAACATGACTAAAAAAATTGCTGTTTCGAACGTTCCTAGAACTTTCAAAATAACATTCTAAACGTTTTTTGTTACTTAACAGAAACGTTAGGGTAACGTTCCTGCGACCAAAAACTGTTAGCTGGGGTTTGGCTATAGCTTCAAATATCAGTGGAACAACATTACAGTGCGTGGAAATAGCACGTCATTAGCGCTAAATGAAGGTATAACAGTAGAAACACTTAAGGGTCATTTACGAGCTGTTTTCATTTCATACACAAATTCATCTCCTGTGAATGAAACCACAGGATCAGTTCAAATACGCTTGGATGATAATGAAAATGCCACGAGGCGGACACGATTCCCTGAGAAAGATATTATACAGCGATTACACCCAGAAATCCCGTCCACATGTGGAAGATATTTGAGATATTTGTGATACCGTACCAATGCAAACACAGCGGAAGCTGAATTAGTATGTATTCATCGTTCCGTCTACTGTATATACGGTAAGCTCGTTTGAGGATAATCCTGAAGTAAAAGCTTCTCTCGGCACACCCTGTAGGTTTTTCGGGCTGAACATGTTTAATGTATTCATTTTAATGCTTTGAAGTGTGAAACGATGTACCCTTACAATGCTGTGTACTGAAGCACAGGGCTGGTGGTGGAACAAGCCTCTGTCATTTATCTTTTCTCCTCTTTGTGTTTGCGGATACGCAATTAAAGTAAATAGGTCGCCTGTCGTCGCATGTGTGCGTGAACCCAGAGGCGCAGAGGTTTCATATCTGATTTTCAACACGGCTGCCTCAAGGTCTGCCTGTTCGGAAAGAGAAGGATTATAATAAAGATATTATACTGATGACAGCCTGAAATCTCTCTGTTATTTACCATACGAACTGATCCGCGCATATAATGCGATTTTATCACGCCTGTGTGTGAACTGCTCAGAGACCAGCTACACCAGCTAACTATTTTAGGTCGTAAGAATGTTTCCCTGACGTTTCCGTTAAGTAACAAAAACATTCAAAATGGTATGTTGACAGTTCTGGGCATGTTCAGAAAACCCAATTTTTCAAACGCCGCGTTCAGAAAAATATTTTCGATATATAACATAACATCAAAAACATTCTACTAACGTTAGCGCAAGAACGCTTTTGATAACATTGAGAGAACTTTTAGAGAACATTTGCCAACGTTCTGTTTCCTGTTAGCCTGGCATGCAGCTCCAAGAGGAACCTCTACAATTTGCTTACCAACGCAAGCAATGCAGCAACAGGCTTCTCTGCATCCCTCCGTGATGGACAGCCACTGGGACCTGTAAAATATCCCCCGGGCGGCGCATCTTACCCCCATCAATCTACAGAGCTGTCACCGATATTGAGAGACTGTCACACTCCTTCTCAAGTACGTCCAAATCAACAGTAAATATTAGTCCCGCAGGGCCACAGGGAGCTCGGTAACATCGCCTTTATTAACCTCGCAGCCCGGCTGTTTGATGTTAAATAATTACTCTGGCAGTTCTCGGGGGAAAAAAACGCGCACGCCTTCCTCCATCCCTTAGCCGTGGAGCTGCTCAAGGGGCTTCGCGGATTACAAACGGACTAGCGCACATCCCGGGTCGACCACGAACGCTCAGGCCTCATCAAAATCACATCAGACTATTTCGGTCACACTTGGATTAAGAAGTTCTGTGAGGAACGTTACCAGATCAGAGCCCCGCTTGGGGTAGAAACGCATTATAGTATCACAGATCTGATTATAGCGGGAGGGGGCCAGCTAACAGTTTTGGGTTGTAAAAATGTTTCCCTAACATTTCTATTAAGTTCTAAAAAAAATGTAAAATCTTATTTTGAAAGTTCTATGAACGTTCAAACATCCAGTTTTTAGACACTGTATGAACGTTATTGTTCGGTTATAGGAACATTATTTCAACATTTTTTAATTCTGGTTCTAAAACGTTTTTTAAACATTCCACTAACAACTTAAAAGTAATGTTTTTGATCGATTCTACTCGCGCCACTGCAAGAATATATTTTAAATAACTTTGACACCACTTTTGGAGAACATTAGGCGACATTCTGAGAACGTTTCCTGTTAGCTGGGGGTGTAAATAAGGCACTGGAGATTTTTGCTACAGTGGATGAATTATTTATAACGCCTGTTTTCTGTGGCCTCACACAGCTGGGCTGTGAAAACACAGGCTGTCGTGTTGACATCAAAACTCCGGGTGTTCTCCACCGCGTGGCAACATGACTGTACACACAACTCACCTCATCCGCCCCCTCTTAACAAAGCAGAGTCTGGACTCTGGAGCATCTTCGCTCTTATTCAAACAAACAGGGGCTTACGCTAATCCTTGCTTCCTGTCTCTCCCCGGCTTGTTTCCAAGGTAACGTGTCAGAAGAGACAAGAGCAGTACTGACTGCCTCCACGGGGCCGGCTCCCCTCCTCTGACCAAGTTCGGCTGACTTTTTGGTCATGTGATGGCCGTTCCCATGACAACCAGGTTGAGGACAGCCCGAGAGCACGCAGGCGAGGGGAGCTCCGCGAATTCCGAGGGGATCTGAGGAAAATGAGGACGGGGAGTCGAGATCGGCCCCTTCGCTTGAAGTTCTCAGGCGCCGCTCGATGTTTAACCGCGCCACCAGCTTCAGGGTCTCGGGTGCGTCTGTAACCTGAACAAAAAACAGATTGTATTTCAGACGATATAAAAATGACTCGAC
This sequence comes from Botia almorhae, assembly GCA_036877575.1. Lineage (NCBI taxonomy): Eukaryota > Metazoa > Chordata > Actinopteri > Cypriniformes > Botiidae > Botia > Botia almorhae. Next base: position 21,586 of record JAZGTJ010001277.1, on the reverse strand, counting down.
GGTGCGGAAAGCGCTTTAAATGAGAACACGCGAAAACAACAACGGCATGCATCAGAATTAATCTGCAAGACAGGAATAATCATCAAATACTTGGGTGCGTGTTTCCACGCGTTGCTGTTGCGGTGGTGTTGCCATGGGAACGCGAAACCGAACGAGCGTGTTTGAATGAAGGTTTTTGGATGTTAATTCGGAGGAAAATCACTCGGCTGAACCTGTCCAGGGAGAGATGCGACGCATTCCACTTTCTCATGCAGTCATTTTATCACAAGGTTAATCATTTGTGATTGTACACTTGAGAGTCTAAATGTCTCCACCACGTCCTCAGATATGAACAGCTGCCTACAATTATCACCAAATGTAATTCCTGTGAATGGAGGAAGACTCAGAGTAGTGTTCCACACACTTTAATGTGTTGTTTTTCATTACACTGCCCTTCTGCTCGTCCGCTGTTGTAGGCGTTTATTTCTAAAGCTCCGGGGCAAAGATTCTCAGATTCGGGGTCACAGCATCATTCGGGGTCACAGGAGAAGTTTATGAACTGTATCTTGAAACTAAAACGTTCTCATGTACTGAAAGAAAACATTTTCTGTAAAGATGCTTTGCAACAATGCGCGCTGGGAAAGTCACACTGCTTTATACACACACACACACACACGTATATATATATATATATATATAAATGTGTGTGTGTGTCAGGGAGGGTCTACTTAACCATATATTAGAGGCAATATTGTACCCAAAAGTGAGCAAAACCAAATGTGAGGAAAACTTTTCTTTACACCTAAAAAGTAGCAACCAAAACCCCAATCGTCAAGTTAAAAACAGGTAAGCACATGACCTTCCCTCACTCACTATACCTGGACGGCAATTCACTGAGCTGTTCAGCCTGTATAAAGATCAGAACAGCTGGAGTGAAGCCATCAGTCTGCATGTGGAGCCTCATGGGCGTGTTCCAAAATGAGTGAGAGCCAGGCCGGTTTGGACTCAGACTGCTGTCCCTGTGCGAGCGCAAGTTATACCACATCCCTTCCTCCCCATGAGCCCAAATGATCCAGACACATTGATCCAGGCTGGGATGTGGGAAATGGTTTGTGCCTGGTGGCCATCGAGTTCTGACCCAATGTCTCCACTAGCTCCACACACACACATACTTTTCTAAATGTATGTTCAATAGACTATTATTGTTATATACAGCTAGCTATAAACACTGTCATCGAACCCTAACCCACACTCCAACCTTAACCCTGACTAAAAACTTCCTGGATTTTTACCATTTAAAAAAACATTTTGTTCCATTTTTATATACAAGGATGTCCCCAAAAGGAAGTCTTGCTCAGATTTGTCAGGTTTTGTTGACTTTTGGGTACAAATTTGTCCCCAATATATGGTTAAGTAGAGCCCCCCTCACACACACACACACACACACCGCTGTCTGGTCCCCACAATGTGTGTGTGACTTACCATCATTATGGGGACATTTGGTAGAAAAACAAGAACACACACACACACACACACACACACACACACAAGCCTTCTGAGACCTTCATGACCTACAAGAGTGAGACAACGAGGGGTTTGTGTCGGCTGGGTTGTGATCTGGCTGTGAAGAGAGTATTTAGGTCACATCTGGATTTGAAGCAATAATGGAACAGACGGTCGTGTCAGGCTCAAATCCCGCCAGCTTCTGCCACCCGCTGTAGATGATCGCAATAAGCTCGTTCATCCTGGGTCGGAATCCCCACAATTCCCGCCTGCGTTTGAACCTCAGACGCGCTTCGACTGACAGTCCATCACTGCCACACATCCCTGCTGATACTGTGCCACATGTGAGTCAAGTCTCCTGGAGCTGCGACGCAGCGCCGTCTGACAACCTCATGCATTTCCTGCGACTTCTCAGAAGCACAAATCACCTCGCGTGCCCATTAAAAACCAGTGAATGGAGCTCCAGACTCCGCTGATTTCCCGTCCAACCAATCGTGCTGATTTATTGTCCTCCAAACACCCGGAGAGCCAGCAATAGATCAGAGCGATCACGCCCGCCTCGCCGCGCAATACGAAGCTCTTCCACATCTCGCAGGAAGAAGCAGATGATTAGGGTCAAGCTGGCAGACTCCACGCTGACACGCTCCTTTGAATCAATGCGACCGTCCTCAAACCCAGGGAATCCTGGGAAACTCTTCTTGTGATCCATCTGGCATGCTTGGAGGGTACCTGCTCTTCCATGCATCTGCTTCTGTCTTCTGCTAATCATCTGTCTCCGTGCCTTTTCTGCATAAATCACCACCTTGGCAGCCGGGCTGAACCCCGCAGTGGAGCACAAACCCGATTATACCCAAACGATTTACAGAAAACAATTGGCACAACTAATTCAAGAGCCCTAATTTAATTTTCTATCACATCCACTATTTACAGCACGAGATACATGGGAAAATTGCGTACAGGGACCTCAAATCACTCAAGAGATTTCCCATAAACAGTTGGACTGTACTCAACAATTTTGCTTTGTCGAGCAACCAAGTGTGTGTGTGTGTGTGCGATTACTTATACTAATGTTTATACTATATATATTTATACTATATAATTTATATACTATATAACTTGTACCCGAAAGTCAGCAAAACCTTCCTCAGGGACATCCTTATTTGTAAAAGCATGACAAAAACATAGTCAATAAAGTTTATTTTTTTAATTTTTACAATTTAGAAGGTTAAAGTGTGGGTTAGGTTGTAGTGTTTGTAACTAGCTGTTTACAGAAACAATTAAAGTCTATGAAATATCCTTATTTTGAAAGGTAAATGTGTGTGTGTGTGTGTGTGTGTTCTGTATGAGCATATATGAGTCTCTACACTCTGAATGAGAGCAGGTTAAGAAAATGCAAACTACAAGGTCACACACACTGTGAAGTTTAGTCTGCTGATTGGCTGAGAAGGTTCTGACCCGGCTAATATCTCCATTTCACCTGTCCCATTTCACGCCTTGCATTCACAGAACAGGGAGAAGAATCACATGATATGGTAATGCATCACACGTAATGTTTGAGCAATGCAGCTGTTCACTGTTACACGTGTGCTGTTGAACACGATTTACACAAGCAGAACTCAGTTCTGAATCGAGGCCCTTTGTTATTCCTGGAATAAGTAACATTCCTATCCACCATCTAACTCCTTGCTAACAATTTTAGGTTGTAGGAATGTTTCCGTAACGTTTCCATTATGTAACAAAAACATTAAAAATGTTATTTTGGATGTTCGGGGAATGTTTTTTAGACGTTGTACTAACGCTACTGCTTGGTTATAAACATTTTCAAACATTAACTGTAACGCACGTAAACCATTCCACTAACAACGTCAGAATAACATTTTTGATATGCATGACATATAATGTTAAAAACCTTCTGCTAACGTTACCACAAGAACCTTTTGATGACTTAAAGGAACTGGAATGTTCCCTGTTAGCCTCATTTACTTTACAGATGGTTCTGAAGCTGTGATTGGTGGATTGGAATCACAGTTTACATCATGTGACATCACTCACGTAATTTAGCATAAATCATGTAGCGCTATTGGTCCTAGAATTAGCATCCAAGAAGCAATCAAGAAAAGTATTAGAGAGAGAGAGAGAGAGAGAGAGAGAGGGGAATGCTATACTCATTTTTTAATGTACCAATCTCAGTCCGCTAAGAAAAACTGCTCTCTAATTGCATTCACGCAACAAATGTGCTCATTTAGAGCAGCACTGTATCTTTGTCTAGCGCACATCTAAGCTTCATGTACATCGATTAACTGAAGCAGGAGAATGAAGTCTTTTGAAATGGCCTTATGTTTCTCCCGCGCCAAACTGGCGGTATGGTAATACACCCCGAGGACTGCGCGGAAAGAGGGAATGGAGTTCTGTAAAACGCAGAAGGTACGATGCGCGGATATGAGCGAGTACATCACCACCGTAATGTGTTATTATGCTAACGAATGCTAATAAATCATTCTCGCGATATCCAAATGATTCCGTATTAACACGCGGCTAAATCGGCGCACACTGAGCTCTTACGGCAAATAGCAAATGTGTGAATTCCGAAACGAAGCGGAGCGCCGGTCTTTAGCGCTAATCAGACGACTGCTATCCATATTGACTCTCAAACAGTCAGAATAATAATTTAAATCTACATCACAGGATATTACTTTGCATATTTACACAAGGATTTGCATAGAGAGAGGGAGAGAGAGAGAGTGAGAGAGAGAGAGAGAGAGAGAGAGAGAGAGAGAGAAAGAGACAGAGACACAGAGAGTAAGAGAGAGAGTTCCACTGCTTTGCCAATATTGCAGGCCAGGCTTTATTGCTTCTCCCTTGGGAACCGCAAAAGAACCATTAAATTAGTATTGGACCGGGCTGTGAACCTTGCTGACAGCATCAGCACTGTAGCGAATGGCTTTGTTATTGTATTTGACATACTGAGACAGATTATAAAACAAATGTCTACAATACGCCTCCCAAAAACCATTACAGAGACGCACTGTTCTTCTCTTTCTTCTGCTCATCCTTTCACACCTCTCGCTGAACAGATGCAAGGACCGGGTCCATCAGAACCGTGATAAGCTCTTTCAGAGGTCCATGGATGATGTATATTTAAAACAGGAATGACAATGGAAGGTGGGCTGGAGAGACTGGCCATGCTGGGATTAATTAATGACACTGTGGCAGACTCATAAAGCCTCAGTCATTAATTTCCACACGTTCATTAGTAACGGCTTCCTCCCAGCTAACAGGGAACATTCTCGGAACGTCGGCTTATGTTCTCTAAAGTTCTCTTAAAGGTATCGAAATATTCACGCAGTAACATTAGTATAATGTTCTTCTTTAACATTATATATCATTATCCAAAATGTTATTTCAGCGTAGTTTGTGGAACGTTTTAAAAATGTTTGAATAATGTTCTCATAACCAAGCAACAATGTTAACACAACCTATACAAATAAAGTTTTGAACATCCCTAGAACTTTCAAAATAACGTTTCCATTAAGTAACAAAAATGTTTAATGTTAAGGAAATGCTCTTATAATTTAAACTTGTAAGCTGGGCTGCTCGGCACAAGCTCACCTGCTCACTGAAATTCGAGGGTGCTCGCTTTTCAGCACCGCTCTGCTGTCTTCATTTGCCTTGGCCTACGTCCAGGTCTCCTTTTGTTGGTTTCGAACCTGCTTATGATTTCCATAACCTCCAGTATATCAATAAAGAGATTTTCTCATAATGCCCGTCGCCAGTTTTGTTGCGCTTGGGTAAATCAGACGTCTCTCTTATTTAATTTGACCAGCGAGCCGGTGAGCTATTGTGGAGTTATCAGCGCGTTACGATGATACAATAACTGCGTTTGTACTTGATTAAGAAGTCTTTGTTCTGCGGTTGTCAATGGGTAAATTAACTTGACAGAGTCACCTCAGGAGGTGAGCAGCAGGCACACACATACAGTCAGATTACAGCGCTGCCCTCCTCCAGCACCGCAGAGGATGTGACCCAGCAGCCGGTCGATAAAACTCACCGTCCAGCGCACATTCAAGCATTAATCACGCCATCAGTCCTGTCGGCCCCCATACAAGGCCATTCGCCTCAAAGGATTGTGTACAAACCGAGCCGGCCCTCGCACAACTCCCACTTACAGAGAAAATGCTCTCCGAACGTTGGCTAGCGTTCTCCTAACGCTAACGTTGCTCTCCAAGTCACCAAAAACGTTCTTGCGGTAACATTAGCAGAATGTTTTTTTAACGTCATGCATCATATGAAAAACATTTTTTTAGGTTGTCAGTGGAATATTTTAAAAACATTACAGATGTTTAAATAACGTTCCTACGAACAAGCGATAACGTTAATACAGGGTCTAAAATCTGGATGTTTTGAACGCTCCTAGAACATTCAAAACAACAATTTTTATGTTTTCGAAACGTTATGATTAGGTATGGAAGATTTTATGAATTCGGTTATGTTTGTATAAAAACATCCTTACAACCTAAAATTGTTAGCTGAGCTCGGGCGAAATTCAGCTGCTAAGTGAGGGACGGATAAGCGCGAGATCCACAAACCTTAAGAGGTTTTTACAGCAGCAGTCTGCCGGCCGGATTACCGGCTTTCTCAGTTCAGTCTCACCTGACAAACACATCTAGTCACTCTGTATACGCACACAATAGAATTTGGAGTGAAAATCACTCGAGGGAGAGAGAGAGACAAAGGATGAGCGTGTGAGGGAGCGAGTGAGCAGAGTGTAAAACCTGAAAACAATGTAATTCCTTATTGTCTTCAGCGAATTGGAACTAGTCTCTAAGATATTTCCTCCATGTTTTTTCCTTTTTCTATCCTCTCTGTGGTTGGTTGGTCAGTGACGTTTTGGGAGCGCAAAAACACGGGCTGTGTCCCAATGTACATAGTTACCAGCAGGGCTGTAGGGGCCTATGGGTGCACAGGGGCCCACATGGTTTTAAATATAGATGTGAGGGGCTCAGAACCATATTCAGTCAGAGGGCCCAGAATTCCTAGCTATGACAGCGCTCCACAGTATGCAATCAAACACCAGGTCCAGTAACTCAGTATTCATGATACAATACCCGGATGAGTACTAGATCTGCTGAGATTCTGAAGTCTGCCAGTGGACATGTTGCTATCCCAGAAACCCATGGGAGCTGAGGAGCCAGATTCACTGAAAGCTAAAAAAACACTTTAAAAAAATGAAAGAACAGTGAGCCAGGCAGCTCTTTTCATGTGTGTGTGCCACTGGTGTAGAAACCTTGTTTCTTGAGGTTAAAATTGTTTAACACTAATTAGTTTATAGTTGTTTTTATTACTGCAGATATCTATCTATCTATCTATCTATCTATCTATCTATCGTGACTTGTATCAAAACGCAGAATTGCTCTCACGTTGGCGTTATACAGAAAAGCGCAACACCCCTCGTGCATGCGCAAACCGCTCAAACCTGCGCTAATTACGCCCGGCTCCGCGCTTACAAGACTTGCGTCTGTCGGGCACTCCACGCGCGCTATAAATCACCCCTCCGCGGGCTTTGTTTATCTGATTGAACGGGCAAAGAGAGGAGCTGGCGAGCGCTCCGCTATCTCTCCTCCTCAAATCCAGGCCGCTCCGCTCCTCTGTCTGCCAGCAGGTTTAATCTACACGCTCAGACGGAGTCAATTCTCCACCTCACTGTCGCCGCACAAGCGCGCTCCAGGTCCGCGGCACGCTCGCAAATTGAATTGCGGGCGCAGGCTGTGGCATCGCGCCGCGTTACCTCGCACACATCGCGCCGCTGTCATCACAATCCGCGCTCAGATATTGCCAGAACAATGAAGCTTCGAGGTGCAGTTACGGCTCTGTTAACTTGCTTTCAGATGTTTAGGATTCGTGCCAGTATCATTTAGACTGCAAGAACAGAGACTTCACGTTAAAAACAATGTATTTTTCCAGATAACAATTTTTAGGTTTTAAGAACGTTTCCCAAATGTTTCCATGAAGTAACACAAACGTAAAAAATGATATTTTTGAATTTATTGTATTTTTATTGTTTCAGGAACGTTCAAAACGTTATTGATTGGTTTGTACGTTCTGTAACGTTTTTAAAAGGTTCCACTAACAATTACATTTTTAATATAGATATAACATTGATATAACCTTCTACTAACATTACTGCAAAAACTGTTTAATAACTGTGAGGGAACTTGAGGACATTCTGCGTAGAACGTTAGCCAGGTGGATATATGGCTCTTTGGAGATTAAAACGTGGTACATTATTGGTTCTTTTAGTAGAAATTCGATATGAAAAAATAGATTTTAAGTGCTTGTGTTCATTTGTTCACTGTTGTTTTTAATATCCGTGTCCAAATGACCACATTTAAACTTTCCCTAGACATACTTGGTTTTCCAAAGAACCACATAACATTGAAAGATTACACGATGACATCACAACCCTTTGGAGTAACTTACGCGTACCTCAGGTACACCTTTGCTTCACTGCTATGAGAGCAAATATACCGCTGAAATACCAGCAGCGCCGCATCGATGGCCGTTTGGTTGATCTCATCTTCCTCTGGACCTGAGAAAGGAAATTGGAAGGAACACACATTAATTCTGTTGTTGGTGCTTAATTACAAGCGTGTTGTATTAAAAGGGCTCTTGTGCCTGTTGGACTCCCGCTGCCCGGTGGCTCTCTGAAGGTTTGGCTAATGTAGATTATTAATTGCCTCCACATTGTCATAAAGCGTTTGTTGAAAACAAACATCCAGACTCGATCTTTATTAAAATCATAGCTCTCTGGAAGCAATATGTTTGTTTATATTGTTGCCTTCGTAGTGATGTAGGACTGTGTGCTTTGCTCAAGGGAAGATCTTTGGCTTTGCCGGGGGAAGAAATTGTGGCTATCATAATGTGTTTGTAGGGTAACACGCATTCATTTCAGTTATCTGCGCACACGCACACACACACACACACACACACACACACACACACACACACACACAGCCATTCCTATGTGCAAACACACACTTAAACACACACACTTCAGTTATCTTAACGCACAGCTCTCTCCGCGGCGAGGAACCTTGTAACTGTTCGTGTGTGATTATTACATCGGTTTCCATGGCGACGGAGCAGCATGCGAGTAACAATGCCGTCGAATGCCAGCCGAGGACCTTTGATGACTCAAGCGCAGATTCCTCGCAAGCCGCCCAACAGACACAGTCACAAGCCACAATCGCGCATCTATTCTTTGGGCTCGACAAGAGGAAAAACTCTTTGAACGTGCCGTAATTGGTTTCGCCTAATCTAGTTTCTTCTGACACTGCCTACATTTAATTATGGAGCTTGTGTGTGAAGGAGCCTTCAGTGTTTGGAGAATTTCTGTGGAATTTAATTCAGCATGAGAAATGTTTCGGACTTATTCATTTGTAGAAATATCTACTGTCGACATTGTATCATTTATAAAGTGTGCGTCTAACTGATCAAGGTTTGATTTTAAGTTTAAATTAGTAAGTTAACTGTAAAGTCACGCCCACGACGATTATTTAACCTTATTCAAAGCCGTTATGATTTAGGAGCAAACGTTTGGACCGATTCAGAGCTAATCAAATTCAGCTGAACATATATACCTGCACTCCGTTAAAGGTACGGTGGACAATTTAGAAGAGACTAGCATTAGCAGCTTAGCTTTAAAAGCATTCAATTACTGGACGAACATTTTACGGTCCTGCGCCTTTTACAAAAGATAGATATATTTATATATATATACATTTAGATCTCTTTACCTTGTGATTGCAATCAGGATGTGAGGGGACTTTTAGCCAGCATAACGACAATGTTTCTGAAAAACAAAATCACTTACCCCGCCTTGAAACAGCAGCTGTTAAATCCAACCAGTATCACAAAGCAATAAAGATCAAGATACAGATTCGTCTGACTTGCACACATGCATTTGCCTCTAATCGTTTGTAATCGCTTGTACGCCCATTTATTTGTATCTTTCTTCCGGTTTACAAAAGACCTAACATGCACCTGCAGTTGTAAGCAGGAACCCTCCGGCCACCCTCAAACTGTGCAGATGTGCATGCACAGCGCATCGCCCGCTGCGCGCCACAAGGGCGGGCCTGCCAAAGCCGGGACTGCAACAATACGCTTGTCAATCACGCAGCGTGGGTCCGAGTACAGCGAGGGTTCAGTGCAGTCAATAGAGTGTGGGCCCCAATAGACAGCAGCACCACTGGAGCATCTAATGTGGATTATTGTGCTTTGCGGAGCAGTGAGGGCTCAAAGCAGGAAGCAGCAGGCAGGAGATCTCTTACCTCAGTGTGCTTGAACTCTAAAGAGTCTCTTGACCCTCGACAGTGGTGGAGACAGAGCTATAAAAAAGTCCAGGTCACAACAGTGACCCCTGTGGTGCTGGAGTGGTCAGCGCTGCTGGTCTCTGAGAGACTGCTGCATACAGACCTGTTTGTTTGACTCGTGTTGTGTTTCTGATCCACCCCTCATCTCTATCACCCAGCTTCCACTCACTCTCTCACTGATTCACTCTCATTCACCCATTCACTTAGTCACTCACACTCTCTCTCACTCACTTTCACTCAGTCAGTCACTCCCTTTCCCTCTCTCTCTCTCTCTCTCTCTCTCTCTATCAGTGACATACTGATCATTGTTTAGCATACACAAGCCATTCTGCACTGTTACGTTGAAGACACACAGTATGTATTTTAAGGTCTTGGCTGATTTCACAATGTACGGTAAGTAAATTCAGGTAACTAAACTTGTGGGAATATTTGGTACCTACAATATAGGCAAAACCTGACATGTGTGCACACACACACACACACACACACACACACACAGTATTATATTCTACATCTCGCTCGCTGCCTTCAACCCTTATTGATTACGTCTTATTCTGCTTTACTGCAGTCAGATTAAAGCAAATATAAATAGAAATTATTTTCCCTCCCTGGAGGAGTAATTTCTCCTCGAATGACGTCTGTGCATCACAGTTATCACAATTAAATTAAAAACAGAGATCAGAAAATTACATAATTGATAAACATTCACCTATTATTGTTTTAGCAGCTCACATCGAGTGCAGTTTTCAATTATCCAGCGAGATCACACAACAGTTCGGCGTGTTAACAAGGTGCATCTGTGTTCTTGAATTCACCCCTTCTGTCTTCAGCTGTTTGATTACACAATAAATATCACTGACTGCTCAGAGGTCTCGCAAAACAACAACAGCAGCTGTCACGAAGACCAAAGAACTGCCAGCCGAGTGTCATCGTGAAGCTGTGGCAGGAACACAACTGCAGAAGTTTATCAAAAGACTGGCAACGCTTTGAACCTACCAGCAGAACAGTACAGTCCATGTAAAATCCATACAGCCAATCCAACCCCAGCAATGCAAAAACCGAAAGAGGTACGTGCCCAAGAGGTAACCATGCAGCCCACCAGTGACAGAACCGCAGGGATATTATTCCGAAATGGAAGGAATTGCCCAGATGTCAACAATTCCTTCGGTCTCTTTGGAAGAAGAGCCGGAAGGAAGCCACTTCTGAGTAAAGGGCGAGATTAAGTCATGCCTGGGTATCGCTGGGAGCGATGTGACAAAACCTCAAAGCCTTCAAAAGGAAATGTTGCAGTCTGCTGAGTTATGACCTACAATCAAAATGCCACGTTTGGCACAAACCAAATACACACCAACACTTGAAGTAAAAAACAACACCTGTTGCCAGCTAAAGCAGCGTCACGCGCGCGGAACGAACGCCAGCAGAATCCTGAGAAAAATGTTTTCCTAACCATGCAATCTACATATGGGGTAAATATTCACGTGTCAGCAGGAAAATGACCCAAATCGCACAGCAAAAATATGACGCTAAACGGCTGGAGCAAAGTGAGGCTGAAAAACCTCTGCCTATAACTCTGAAATCTCTCAGCTTGAACCCAAACCTTATTTCGCACTTTACAAAAACCTGCTATGACCTGAAAATTACAATCCACCGGCACTCGAGTTATTTGGCATGAGAATTTATCTGAAGACTAGAAAAGCCTTTTCATTCCAGAGAAATAAGCATTCTTGGCTTCAAACACCATATTAGTCGATTCATGTGCTGAATTTGTTACCGAGGGAGGAAAATTATTCAAATATATTAAAATCTGCTGGCGCGACAGGAATAAAAATATTTTAAAAAACTGGCTAGATGTTTTATGAAGGACGTGATATTGAACGAGCGTGTGTCCGTTAGGAAAGTTTGCCACTTCCATTTGTTAATTTGGTGTGACAGTTCGACGGGTAGGACTATGAATTAAAATTATTTAGTATGTTCATTGTGTATCTTGTCTGTATGCGCCATCTGCATGTGTATGCATGTGTGTGTGTGAGCCTGCATCCATCTGTTTAGGAAGCGTGGGAGCTCACAGTAACAACTTGTGTCTCGCCTCGCCTGCCCACACACAGCTTGGGTCAGTGTGGCATGCAGCACATGTAAAATCACCTCTTTCCACGTTGCCTCTGACTTCCTGTCTTTGTTTGTCTTCAAGAGATCAACGTTAGGCAAGAACATACTGTATATTTTAAAGCGAGTTACTTTGCGGTGAATTTCCACTGATTTCACAATAATAACCTCTAGAGGTTTTTCTGCAGTCCTTGAATTAGACTGTTTCTTTCTTTTATGAGGTGGATAAAGTATGCACAGAGAACTGAAAGATGAGATGCTCTCTAGACTCAAACCTGAGCTATGAATGAGCACCAATGCTCGACACATGAAGTACATGCTGTAACCACTACACAACGGCCCGGATGAAAAACGCAACTTTTCTGAAGCAGAAATCTGACCACAAACCGCATCTGATTCATACACAGAGAAATAAGACTTCTCGTTCTAGTGAAAAAGTGCGTGCGACAGTATGCATTACTGCTTTGGGCTAAACTACACCTATACTTCCCCCTATGTATTAATTACGTAAATATATAAGCTGTTTAAAATCACAAAGCGGTACGAATACATTTACTTAAGAATAACTTAGACAGGTTTTATCTTCAGGATATGTAAACTGCTTGTTAGCGGACATAAAGCAGCGCTCATTTACATAATCAAACTGTCACCATGCAAATGAATTTAGCAGACAGCTCTGAAATACCCGATAACGTTGTTTTCATTAACGAACTGACCAACATTCCAGCGTCCCTCTAACATTCACTAATTATCTGACAGACTGTGAAGTGAAAAAGAAAATCTCATTTATTTGAACCATAACAGAAGACAGAACTGCAAAGTTCAAAATGCCCTGAACCAGACCAGAACTTTCTGTAAAGATCCACGCACTCTTCTGGAACCGTTTTCATACCATGAACTTAAAACTTCTGCCCTTTAGGAACCACTGAACCAAACTTTCTGTGTCCGCCGGCAACTTGCAAACAACAACAACGTGCCACTTTTTCCATATTAAACAGGCAAATTCACAAAAGTTCTTCGGCGAGTTTTAAAACTGCTTTGTGAAAGTACAAACCTAAAAAATGCAGAAGAGTGGCTTGTGTAGTTTTGGTGGAATATTTTACTGGGAGTCATGAGTATTCAAGCTCTTGGCTATTAGCAGAAGGGCTGCTCCACCTTGCACCTTATTTTGGCTGAGAACAAACCAAAGCACAACACATCTCACAATGACCAACAGCAACAATTAAAACACACACACACACACACACACACACACACACACACACACACACAATTGTGCTCAAGGATGTCTTGTTTACCTGCTATGAACTGTTCTAAACTAAAGTTTTCAATGCTTTAGCTTTGGCAAACTGTGTCAGATGAATTGGCTATTTTTCCCTCCAAACATTTATTGCTGCAGCATGTCAGAACTCTCTCTCTCTCTGTGGATTAATACAAAATTCAGGAATTTGCATAGAGTCAGATTTGAACTGAGACTTTAGCCAAATGTTTTTCCATGAGCTCTGCTGTCAAAACAGTATAAATTAGATGACAAATATGGAGCAATGAAGCATGATAAAAAAGTTTGTTTACCTTTTTGGCTGGTTTTGGTTATGGCAGTCCCATTCTCAGCCCCAATGTTCTCAATGATGATGTCACACCACATTCGGCGCTGCAAGACACCGTATATCAGTGCACATGCGGGACAGTGCATCTCTCTCTCTATCTGTGTGTGTTAAATTGATCAAAACCTGACTAATTTGAGCAAAACCTCATTTTCAGGATGTCCACATTAAAAAAAAAATGAAGTAAAACTTTTTTCAATGTAAAAAAGCAAAAACTTTTCTGTTAGGGTCAGAGGTTATATATTTTTTCTGCCTGTGTATTTAAACAATAGAAGCTTATGTAAAGTCCCCGTTTGGATAGATAAGTCAACTGTGTGTGTGTGTGTGTGTGTGTGTGTGTGTGAGACAGAGAGAGAGAGAGAGACAGAGAAAGTGCGTAAATAAAACACAATCGGGGCGTCCAAAATAGAGTTGGGGCACCGTGATAACTTCATAATCTAGTTCAACGCCCAAAAGGGTGTAATTTTAGTCTTCTGTATTGGATCATGGAAAGTGTGCTGATAAAACCTGACAGAACCTTTGGCTGTGCGGTCTAAGCTGATTTCAAGGTGAGCAATCTATTATATTCTGTCCTCACGTCGCCCTAAATCACAGACCACTGTGCCACCTGCTCATTATGTGTTTTTTGTGCTCTCTCTCGAACATCGTGTGGTACTGACACTTGAAGAACTTCAGCGGCACTTCTGACTACAATGCCGAGTCATCTTTGAAAGCTCTGAAGCACGTCGTGCGTGAAGAGTGTTCGACTAAACATTCTCATTCAAACATTCGCTCATTTATCTGCCCAGTGTGGCCGATTTTACTATCTGCCTGTATCGCTTCAGTTTCTGTAGAAACCGTGTTGAAATAACACATTACAGTTAGATTACAGCCACCCTGGAGCGTCCAGTCGTCCTACAAAACCACTGCAGTAATCAAGGGTTCCCTGGCACCCCGCTGGGTTTAACTTCCACAGCATTGATGATCGACCGGTCGTTGCTCTGTAACTCCGTGTTTTCAGTTCCTTATTCACTTCAACTAGCAGAACAAAAATCCGCCGTCAGCCTGCCAGCACATCTTTCTGACTGCAGATTTCTGACCGTCGCTCTAAAATAAAGGAAATTAAGCAAAGCCTCGCGAGTTACGGTTAAATGCGCAACGAATTCGCCGATTAAAATCCCCAATCTTTCTAGACGGTTTCAATTTTGTCGTTTTTATTTCAGCCAAACGGACGTGTTTGAACCGTGCGCTTCAAACGCGGGCTGGTGATCAGCGTCTTTTGATCAGAAGACAGCGTCGTGATGGCTATGAAAAGACTGACAGATAAAACAGCTTGAGGAGCAGAAACAAACACACAAATGCACTGAGGCGGCAGTCAGTGTGCCGAGCAGTTTGAGCTGTCACAGTAGTTAAGCATTCAGGTGGAGCTCCGATAATGTTTATCGAGCTCCAAAACAAGATGTTCACTTAAAACACAGATTGCACTGAGTATTCCACGCGTCTGTGAGAAAAATGAAAATGCGCGAGGCCTGTTTTCGTTTACGCGGCCCCAACGCGGCGGCTCGTAACCGCTTCGAATGCTTATCTCCTGTTTTTTGCCTAGCGTTGAGCTAATTCGCCTGGTTGGAGACGCAAGCTACTGTGAACCGGACGGCCAGGTGGAAACGATGAGCGACGGTTGGGCTGGTTTGCAGAAAAGGTGCAGGAGTCCTTGAAATAAATGACTGAGGCTCTGAACAGATCCAGACGTGATTTCCTGCAGCAGTACTTGTGGAGACTTTAAAGGTGTCAGACATTGTAATAACCACTGCAATTTGCCTGACAGCTTTCTCTCGAGTACCAGAACTAATTTTCCTCTCAAATTCCTTGGGAGGAATAAAAATAGAACCAAATGAGACAATTGTTGACATACAGTAAGCTATAAAAATGAATGTGGAGAGCATGGCTCAGATCGTCTGGTTTTGGGAGAGTTCGGTAAGAAACGGTTGAGTTACTGAGATTACTGGAGAAAAATATGAGACGACACTTGGTGTCAGAACTGGTCTAGGAGAGAATAACTGAGATATTAAAGACAATCGTCTGTCTTCTATATAAAGAAAGCTTGAGATCGGATGAGATCTCTGTTGTTTCTCGATAACTGCGATGAGATTTACATACATCTGCACACTTTGAGCGTATGAAAACATTTCTGCATCTCAAATTTTTCTCCAGAAAACGCCCAGAAATCTCACAAATGTCCCCACTAAAGCTCTACAACCTACATTGTTTTCATAGCTCCGTTCTCCATGTATTTTAAGAATTGTCCCATTTGTATTTATTTCTCCCAAGCATACACAAAACACAATGGAGAACTCTGTGTCTGTATTTCCTGTGCCACAAAAGAGCAAACAGAGAGCAACAATGAGGCCAAAGTAGCAGACATGGATTATAAAGATGCTTCTAAGCCACTTCAGTGCAATACACCTCCATCATTTCAACGGCCCAGACCTGATGATAGCTTTAGATGATCACAGGTTGATTCAAATGCTACATGAAGAGGAAGATCACAGGCCCACCGGAGGAGAACATGAAGACCCCTGAAGCACTCACTTCCAGGATCTCTCCTGAATCCCGTGAAGATCCCCACTCATCTGAGAAAGGATTATTAGAGGAACCTGAGAACAAGGTCAGAGATTTCTGGTGGAACAAGAAGCGAGTTTAGGTTAAACTTCCTCTTCATCCATAAACCTCTGAAAGACTTGAGATATCTGACGCTGGCGAAAGCTCCCCCGCCGGCACGCTAGACTCGACTTTTGATGTTAATTCCTTGAAAGCTGTTTCTTTAGCTAGGGATTAGCGCATGGAGAGCTTGGCTTATAGCACGCTTGGGCTAATAAAGATGACGCGTCTAACGCAGGTACTGCAGCCCGGGAGCTGCTTTCAGAAAGTTGCCTTAATGATGATGAACTGTTTGCTCCTCAATGCATCCCAAAGGCTGTGCAGCACTGAAAGGGCTCGAATCCAGAGCAGATCTGGATTGTAGGGGCATTACCTCGCCCATTATCCAGCTAACAATATTACGTTGTAAGAACGTTTTCCTAACATTTACATTAAGTAACCAAACTAAAAATGTTATATTGAAAATCTTAAAAACATTCGAAAAGTCCAGTTTTTTAAATTCATATTGTATTAATGTGACTTCTTGGTTTTAGGAACGTTATTTAAAGACGATTAAAGAACGTTTTTAAAATGTCGTCTCACGAGCAACTTTAGAATAACGTTTTTAAAATATATGATATGTAACATTCTAGAACAAGTTCTACTGCAGAATGTTACGGCAAGAACGTTTTTGATAACTTTGGAAGAACTTTTAAAAAACACTAGCCAACGTTCGGGGAACGTTCCCTGTAAGCTGGTTTAGGGCCGCGGGCTTGTGGCTTTCACAGCATTTTCCCACTTTTTTTACGTTAGTAGCCAATATGGCTTCTAGACAGTTATAAAGTGCGTCCATTATAAACCGTAAACGACTATTATAGTTACTGATTAGCCGCTATGGTGGCGCTAGCTCAGGGGAGAACCAC
Organism: Botia almorhae; assembly: GCA_036877575.1. Lineage (NCBI taxonomy): Eukaryota > Metazoa > Chordata > Actinopteri > Cypriniformes > Botiidae > Botia > Botia almorhae. The sequence goes on along the minus strand of JAZGTJ010001277.1, from coordinate 4,489 downwards.
TGCTAATATTCGCATGACAGCATGCATACAAAACTGACAACACAATTTATCTGCTAAACCAGCGTCCCCAAGATTAATTGGTAATTCCCTTGGATAAGCAGGCGTTGTGAATGCTAAGATTCATTCTTATCTCATCTCCGAAATCTGATCCATAATATTTGGAGTTGCTTAACAAATCAAGGCCCAATTTCTCCCTCTGTGATCAATTACGCCGTATCTTTACTGGGAAGATTCGACTGCTGAATCATGACACGTACCGTAATCATGAACGATCAGTCACGTTTAAGATCTGAACGCACGGCTTTCATGTGCTATATTTCAATAAAGATATTCTCAAAATATTAAAACGTTCTGAACGTTTTTGTTACTTAATGGAAGTGCTAGGAAAACGTTTTTACAACCTAAAATTGTTAGCTGGGATGTGACTTGAAGTTTGATTCTGATCTTTGGGATGCATCTGCCTTCATACTAATCGCTCATACTGATATGTGACATCATACTAAACGCATATGTTAGTATGCATCATACTAATCGCTCATACTGATATGTGACATCATACTAAACGCATATGTTAGTATGCATCATACTAATCCCTCATACTGATATGTGACATCATACTAATCGCTCATACTGATATGTGACATCATACTAAACGCACATGTGACATCATACTAATCGCTCATACTGATATGTGACATCATACTAAACGCATATGTGACATCATACTCATACGTTTTCATATTGATAACTAGCCGGTTCTTTGCCAAAATAAGCTGTAGTGTGGACCAGACATCATGTCATAGGTCAAAGTACGGCTACGCGAGACTAGGGTGAGCTATATCTGTGAATGTTTAAGTGCTCGGTTTTCCCTCGCTGAAAGGCTTGATATTTCCAGCACGGCCCGTTCGGCAGTATTTTCTGAGATCATTTCATGCAAATGGAACCAGGAGTTTTATTAGCAGTGTAGCTCTCAGGGCTGAATTCTGTATTATGTGTCTGCGAGGGTAAATTGAACATTCTGACCCAAAGTAGCTCGAGATGCAGACGGCGTGGTTATGCATGAGTACGAGACTCCTGTCTGCTCCAGGAGGGCAGCAAACACGCGCCTCTATCTGCAACATTTGCATCCCGATGACATCACAACGCATGAGACGACATCTTGTAAACGGGGAAAAACTCCATTGCAGAGGAATATAAAACAGATCAAACAATCGTTACACTTTAGAAGCAGTACCATGAACATGATGTAAGACTTGATGGAAAATATTACAATTGCAAAACGGTACGTTTATTCGAGTTCATTAGGAGCCTTTGGAGAGATCTGCAGCGTTTTTTGTCTTGCACGTCACAGGCTCGTACGAATACGCGGTGATGTTGAGGAATGATGGAGAAATCGGAGCAACAAAATGGCCTGTTCAACAGGATGGAAAAATTACCGAATGGTCTGACTCAACTGTATCGCTCCAGGGCTCGAGTCATTAAATTTTGACTTGAGAGCGAATCAAACGGCGCGGCTAAAACATTCTACACTTGACGTTGCATTTTCGACACTCTCTATTATTTTTTTTGGGAGAGAATTATTTTATTTTTTAGAAGTCTAGCCCGTTGCTGATTATTGCATCACACGGGACTAATTTCTGAAAACAAAACAGGACGGGGTTCGGGGTTACCCATCGATGTCATCACACGGATGTGGCGCATCCAAGCCCTTGGCAGAAGCACCCTAAGGCCAGATGTGAGAATCATTACCGAGACATGTCATCAGAACCAGTCTGCATCCCACCTGCGATACCACCTGCGACCTGTAGGGGGAGGCGTAGCAGACAACAGCCATGAAGTAACCATTATAACCGTCTTCGATAATCCGATAAATGTCAGCTCATGTAAAATAAATAAGTCACAATAGGGTAATCAACAACAATGCATGTGTGACTGATACGAGCGCTGATGAAAAGTATCGACTGGATGCGCGTCCACGTAGCTTGAGGTATCGGGCTATAATTCAATATTCCTTTCTTGATGCAGTTTAATTAGCCAACAAATCAATACCCTCATGTGTTTGAACTCCATATGGAATGTCAGAGCGGGAGAAGGGCTAATGCCTTCAGAGTGCCAGTGGCTAGAAATCATCCGCACACCTGTTTCTCGCGTCAACATAACCCACGGCGTAACCTTGCGGGACTTTGACACAAAGGAGCGAGACTTCTGTTATATAAACCTACAATCTCATTTAATTCTAAGTGGCTGGCGCGCAACGTCGTCCAACAGGTAACGATTTAAAATTGTAAGAACGTTTCCCTACCGCTTTCTTTTAAGTAACGGAAATGCTAAAAATATTATTTTCAAAGTTCTAGGAACGTTCAAAACATCCAGTTTTTTAGACATTGTATTAACATTCCGGTTATCATAACAAACTTTCAATTGTGGTAACATTTTAAAAACATTCCACTAACAACTTAATAAGAACAGCATTTTTGATATGATATACAAAGTTAAAACTACTAAAGTCAAGAACATTTTATGAACTTTGAAAACGTTGACTAACGTTCTAAGATTGTTCCCTGTTAGCTGGGTCGCCCCCGCGTTTAGTTACGCTAACAAAGCGACCTGGGATTTTGTGTAACAGAGCTTGCTTGCTTCAGTGAGGTCAGCTGCAAACATTTGTAGTGAGCCTTTGGTATTGAATATCTATATTAACATCCTTGTTGCGTAACCGCGGCGACCTTGTCACACATTCCTGCCGCTTTTGTGGAGATCCTACAAAAGCATATAAGGGTTTAAGAACCAGGAGAAGTATATTTTTACCATTTATTTATGATGTTGGCAATTCAACTGCTGAATGATCATAATACTCTGTTCTTTTCCCCTTTACGATAGCTATTCTCTGGAGCAGTTCTTTACCCCTTTGCTCCTGGACTGTCAGTCAGTCATGGTTTGATTTGTGCATCTGAAGTGGGTTCAGTCCATGTCAAAACTTTCAATTCTATTTTACACGCATCACTAATGATTCCACCCCACCCCAAATTCCCTCGCTCTTCTGCATTTCCCCGCGCGGGTATCAGTCACAGCAGCACCACAGTGCCCCCTTTTGTCGACAGGTGGAACAGCGGCTAGGTTTCAAACCTTTTCTCTGTCTTTGAGTCAAATTCATCAAAGCCGCTGAAGCAGTTTGATCTTTTTGCACATTCTATTTTAATCGTGAGCACGTCAAAAAATGCTCCCGCTCGCAAACTTTCTCCACTTCCTGTATTTCCAGCAAATTAGTTTCACTGAGTCTTTCCTAGCAAATTAGTTTCGCCCTATCAGTTCATTCTGTGTCCATCACATCAGGAGAACCTGTTTAATGAACGTTCATTTGTAATCTTAATTCAAGCAACTCAATTCACAAATGTGGAAGAGGCGCTTTAGAAACCGTTGCAAGCTGTGTTTCAGTGAAGCCATAAGGTATGCAAACACAACAGGAAATGAAACAGAAGGGAGTGTCTGCCGTTAAAATGAATTGTTTCACCTCAGTGGTTTCTGCCATTTTACCGTCTCTCGGTCAGTTGCCAGCATCTCACTGGGACCTGCACAGAGCTGGTTTGTTGGGTTTGGTAGGAATCTGCCACAGACAACAGCCCTGTAATGAAAACCCATTTGGTTATTTGTAGTTTAAATGGCAAAAACAGGCATGAAATTAGATTTGTACAAGCCTCATCCATGACACATCCGTATGTCGTCCGATCAAAGATTGTGTTTAAAATCACAGTTCAGTCTGAATAACCGACATCAGGTAGTTTTCTTCTGTATTTAGGAGGTAAAATGTATTTACAGTGATAATGTCACATTACAGAAGCTGTCTGAATGATTCTCAGTCTTGCCTCTGACTATGCAGCGAACAGTAAACAAATAATTTGTTTTTGGTTTTCACCGTATATGCATGAAGGTGTAAAATGACTCTGTCATAAACAAAGCGCGTAAAAGCAGCTGTGTTTTGATAGGTTTAAATATTTCAAAGGAGACTTATTCTCCTGGCAAAATTTGTTTGGAATTGCAATGGAGGAAAATATCTTCTTAACACGAATAAAAACAAAACATTGAATACCGCCAGTTCAATATTCTGTGGTGAAAAAGGATCCGAAGCATTTTAATGGTTCTACTTTGTGTGATTTGAAGAACACGTATTCACCACTCAGACTACTTTAATTAAAAAACACAAGCAAAGCGCAAACGAGCATCAATATAATCTCAGAAGATATTCATATAAACTGAACTATTCCATGTGTTTATTAATTAGGAGACCTAGTGAGATCTTTTAAAAGCCACTGCAAAATGAGAAACAGAGAGTGAGTGAGTGAGAGAGAGGTAGAGAGAGAGAGAAAGATGGGGAAGATGGGGGAGAGAGAAAGAGAGAGAGAGAGAAAGAGAGAGAGCGAATGCAAGAACAAAACAGAAAACTCTGATACACAGCGATAGAAGATTTACAGGTAGACATACTGTGAGCTTGAAT
>JAZGTJ010001276.1:10982-60623 GCA_036877575.1 Botia almorhae | reverse complement strand
ATGCAATGCAAAGCAACGGGACTTTTACTTTGAAATGGGGTGCTAAATATATTGGCCGCACTGTTGCGGTTGTTATAGAATAGAAGTCTTCACACGGGGTCGCAGTAAGTCACTGTTGTGCGGAGCGTGTTGAAGATGGCAGACGGGGCTATTGTGGACGGAGATAAACTCAGCAAAAAGTATGAACATTTATCATTACATCCCTAGACCGACTGGCTACTAAAACAAGTCTCAACACACGTCTGTGTTGTTTAATTTGTATGGCGTATCTTTTCACGTCGATGTGCTGCTTTTCGTTTCGTTTTGATGAAATGCATGACAGGCAACGCGGTTAGCCACGGGACCTGTGAAATAGACCTGGCCGTGTGTTTAGATACAGATTCATCGTGTGCAATGTTTATAATTATACTTGGATCTCATTAATATTGTGCAATAGTTCAGTCTGCTGTATATTTGTGTACATTCTGAAACGGCATCACCGGTTAGCGCTCGCGGTTTTTCGGAAGGGAACTTCATTTCCCATAATCCCCCCCTCCTTCTTGAGCACTCTGCCATGGCATTTCCGCAAAGTGTGCGTGATTAGAAGCGTTTAATATAAATCAGTTTTATTGTAAAGAAACGCCTGTTTCACTTGTCAGTTCAGGCAGCGGTTGAGTCTGTTTCGTGTTTCATTCATTACGAATTATGATTTATTAAAGACTTTGTTCTTTAGAAACAGACACATTCGTTGGTCTGAAATCAATATTTTAGTATCAATAAATGCAAATTGCCACAAAGAAGACATATACTACTATAGCAATCTTTTAAACAGCCAGAATACAAGGTAAATACTGCGGTAAGCGAATTATTCAGTTCATGGTATTTCGTGTCCCTGTACTGTGATTTCACCACAGGACTTTATGTAAGGCTGCGATGAATGTGACGCTTCGTTTCTCTTGATTCGTTAGATAGGAGCCTCGCATCATGTTGACTCTGATCAGAATATGCAGGCTCAGACCGCAGACGTTTGCTCGTCCCAGCTCACAAACCCTGCTAATACAAGGAAGTCGCTGGAGATGTGACAGAAGGTTGGTGGTGTTTCCATTTAAAGTGAAAAACGACCAACCTTTTGTCACGAAAAATTCTAAAATGCTTCCACAACACAAATGTGTGAGTTGTGCCACAGCATCGGCCCTGGTGTTTCTGAGTTTGCTGAGTGATCTTCTTGTATGTTCTCAGTGAGCTGAAAAGGCGGCAGAAAGCTGAGAAGAAGGCAGCTGAGAAGGAAGCCAAGGTCAAAGAACAGCAGGAACTGAAAGAGACCAATGACAAGTCAGAGCAGAGTGCATATGGAGCCGATGAGGAAACCCTGGACCCCAATGTATGCCAGGCTGTGATTCTGGAAGTCACATTTCTGTAAGGAAAGTTGAAATGACACTAACAGATCTCTCTTACCACTCTGCTTTTCATGCAGCAATATTTCAAGATACGTTCCCAAGCTATTCAGGCCTTGAAGGGAACTTCTGAAGATCCATATCCTCACAAATTCCAAGTGGATTTATCACTTACTGAGTTCATTGAGAGATACAACCACCTGCAGCCAGGAGAACACCTAACAGACATCGTTCTCAATGTGTCAGGTGAGTGTTATCTAAGTGTAGTTGCTCCATTTTAAGCATCGTGATCTTTAGCCATGTCAGTACCAAACATCACACGTCAACACAGACAGACAAAACTACCTGCAATGTGCTGTTTATGTGCAACAAACTTATCAGAATTACAGCGGCAGCACGTAAATCGAAGCTCATCAGCCTAGAACAGTTTATAAAGTGTTTTAGACAAAATTACAGTCATACAACATTACATTTACAGTCCTGAGGAATTAATAAGTAACTGTGAATTTCAGCTTTCCGTCATTTTGAATGTTTGTGTCACTTTTATTAGGTCTTACTGTAAAAGCACCATGACTGTTTGTTTGTGCTTTGATATTTTCATTTGAAAGGTCGTGTTCATGCTAAAAGGGCTTCAGGTGCCAAGCTGCTGTTCTATGACCTTCGGGGAGAGGGAGTCAAACTCCAGGTCATGGCGAACTCCAGGTCTGACTTTTCACACAGTCAGCAGCTCATGTTGTGTGTTTAAATAGCTTGTTATTTTACTGTAGCAGCTTAACTCCGTATTATGATGTTAAATTCTTAGGAACTACAAATCAGAGGAAGATTTTGTGCACATCAACAACAAGTTAAGACGTGGGGACATTATTGGTGTCCGGGGTAACCCTGGCAAGACAAAGAAGGGCGAGTTGAGCATCATCCCAGTGGAGATGACACTGTTGTCTCCATGTCTGCACATGCTTCCCCATCTTCACTTTGGCCTGAAGGACAAGGTCACTTTTTCTTCCTTCTGTTGATGTGCATGAGTTCATGTGAATGATGGGTTTATTTTGCATTACCAGATGACGAGGATGTGCTGCTTGATCAGTCATGATTTGAGTTATGATTGTTCTTACAGGAAACCAGGTTTCGTCAACGATATCTGGACCTGATTCTGAATGACTTTGTGAGACAGAAGTTTGTTACTCGTTCCAAGATCATCACTTATCTGCGCAGCTTTCTGGATCAGCTTGGCTTTCTTGAGGTGAAATTTTTGTCCACAAGGGGGAGATATCGGCAAACAGCAGGAAGTGAAGATTCAGATTCTCTGCTGAGATGTTCTCCTCAATTCCTGTAGTTTAGTTCTTCAGCAGTGGATTCTTTAGGGTTCTGATTTGATTCAGATTTAATTCAGTCATTCTGTACAGCATTTGAACCGCACCTCAGGGCTATATAAAACAATATATAAAGCTGAATCTTTTTTTAATGTTACAACAAAACACGTCCCAGTCTAATATACAAAGAAAGCTATAATTCAACCATTTGTAGGTTGTGAGTTTCATGTAATGTAATGGAAGATATTGGGATGTTTATCGTACTCTGAAATGATTTTCATTTGTGACTGCAGATTGAGACACCAATGATGAATCTCATACCTGGTGGAGCTGTGGCTAAACCGTTCATCACCTTCCACAATGAACTCAATTTGAACCTCTACATGAGAATTGCCCCTGAGCTTTACCACAAGGTACACATGCAAGAGCTGGTGATAGTATTTGATATCTCGTATAATGTTCATCATCTCACATGTTGATTGTGATGTCAGATGCTGGTAGTTGGAGGCATTGATCGTGTTTATGAGGTTGGCCGTCAGTTCAGGAACGAAGGCATCGATCTCACCCACAACCCAGAGTTCACCACCTGTGAGTTCTACATGGCTTATGCAGACTATCATGACCTGATGGACATCACAGAGAAACTTCTCTCAGGTTTGTTAAACATTCCTACAAGTGCACTTCATAACATAGACAACAGCAGATGAGAAGAGAGCATGTTACCTGCCCAGCAATAATCATGTCATAGACTGACAATTCCAGACTTAATTCTGATTGGATGAGCTGCATTTGAAGTCATTGTAAAATAAATATGAATGCATACCTGGCATAGCACATTATTTACTGACGCACCATGTTCAGTTTGTTGTCTAGCAACTGCCAACAGCCTATGGAAATTACTTGGTGGATTTTTATATTTATTTAGAATATTACTATTAATGAATTCATCTGCACAATTAACCTTTGTTGTCTTTTATCATACTGCTGTTGCAGCCATTCAAAAAAACAAATTCAGCAATTCTGTGTAAATATTATTTGCTGTGATTACATTGAATATATCAGTCATCCTGCACTGGATCATCAGCATTAGCTGTTCAATAAATCACACCGGTCTTAAAACACGTTTGCTCTTACTGTAATTACAAAGGAATGGTGAAGCACATCACTGGAAGTTACAAGGTGACCTACCACCCTGATGGTCCAGAGGGACAGGCCTATGAAATCGACTTCACTCCACCTTTCAGAAGGATCAGCATGACCCATGACCTGGAGAAGGAGATGGGTGTGAAGTTTCCAGCTCCTGAGACCTACGACAGTGACGGTAAAGTTAAAAGTTTCCACTACAAATAGCTCTTCACTTCAGATGGGTACTGGAACGCTTGTTGACGAAGTTCATCTTTTTGACAGAAACACGCAAGTTCTTTGATGATCTTTGTGCTCAGAGAGAAGTTGAATGTCCTCCTCCTAGAACAACAGCACGTCTTCTTGATAAGGTATGAACTGCTGAGAGATAACAACCACCGTACTGCAAATGAGCTTTCTTGGCTTGTATTTAATATCCCAGATACATGCGGTGCTTGTTGGAGAACAATCAGGAGCAACAGAAGCTCATTTTCGTGCGTTTTGTATTTTGCAGCTGGTGGGAGATTTCCTGGAAGTCAAGTGCATCAACCCAACCTTCATCTGTGATCATCCGCAGATCATGAGTCCTCTAGCTAAATGGTGTGTGCTTGCTCTGCATTCAGTTCACAGATGAACTCTACTGTAGAGTTACAAGTCATCTGACATCAGCCTAGAACACCTGTCTTCTGTTTTCTTTCTCAGGCACAGATCAAACAAAGGTCTAACTGAGCGCTTTGAACTCTTTGTGATGAAGAAGGAGATTTGCAATGCTTATACAGAGCTGAATGATCCAATCAGACAGAGGGAGCTGTTTGAGCAGCAGGCCAAGGTGAAATTAAACTACCACATATATAATTTTATTAGCAAATCTTGTTTTATTTCTATAGGGACGTTCCCAGCTCTTAGCACCACAGAGGCAATGCTTGCATACTTTTGTTTCATTTCTGCACAATCAGTTGCACAATGTCCAGCCACTGATTATTCTGATAACTTCATATTGGTTGTCATGGATATACACTTGTTGGGAGTGTGATATGTTTGACACTGGTGTTAAAATAATTACACTAAAGATGTCACTTCTTGATTTTCTTTCTCTAACTGTAAGTTGCTGTAGCAGTAAATGATCTTCAGATGATTCAGTGTTCTGACTGTGTCCTCAGGCTAAAGCAGAGGGTGACGATGAGGCCATGTTTATCGACGAGACCTTCTGCACTGCTTTAGAGTACGGCCTTCCACCCACAGCAGGATGGGGCATGGGCATTGATCGTCTCACCATGTTCCTCACAGACTCCAACAATATCAAGGTATGGCCCAATCAAACCCCTTACTATCATTGAGTATATTTAGATGCACCAGTAACTCATCAATTGTGACCTCAGATCTCTTTAATTTGGTTTAAATGAAATGTTGTCACTCATATGATCTAATGGTCTCTGCTTCAGGAGGTGCTCCTCTTTCCTGCCATGAAACCTGAGGACAATAAACCAGCTGCGCCTGCAGAGGGCACATCAGTGTAACGTTGACTTCATCTGCTGCGAGACTTCATCTGCTGCGAGACTTCATCTGCTGCGAGACTTCATCTGCTGCAAACACTGAGTAAAACACACCCGAGGATTCGTCCATTTCTGCATCTCTGGAGTTTGTCACTGTTGAGGGTTGTATCTGGATTTTCAGCTGTGCTCTGTCCATACCTGAGGGAATGATTAAAGCAGATGTTTTAATGAATGGTCACTGTTTTGAGGGAAACCTGTTGTCCACTTTCTGTTTTCCATTATGTTCCTGCAGTTTCATGGTGTAGGTCAAGATGTTTCTCAGTGGTGTTCAGATATTTTATGATCTGCTTTTCAGCTGTGTTTTTTAAATCCTACAATGATGGGCAACTAAATCATAATAAATACTTTGGCAAATCTAACAGTATCTGTTTGTTAACGTCACAGATGTCTTTTATATTTTTTCTAGATTTCCATATGGAACACATTTTACATTTGTTTTAGAGCACTGTTGTAAATGTACTTGCATAAAAAACTATTCACTTGTTGTAATTAATTTTATAAACAGCAGTCCCAATAAGCATTAATGTCATTGCATTAAATAACAAAATATGAAAACCAATACAAGTACTCTTTACAACAATGAGATTTAAAACCTAGGAAATGAAAGTTAAATTGTAAGACAACAAACATTGTTTCCAGCGACATTAATGTGACGAGCTTACGTCTGTGTGAAGCTCTTCGTAGCTATTAAAATGATCTGTCGGTTAGGGGTTTTGTTAAGGTGGCTATGAAAAGTCGGTTCAGAAAAGACTGGTTTGATATTTAATCGGTACAATTTAGACGCGTGGAGAACTGCACACTTCTAATGATGTAACATGTTTTTCATAAGCATGTGTTTGTACTCTTTGTACTACAACACAGGCTTTGCTTGTATCACGCATTATGATCGGCTTTTCATCATGGCTGGACTTTGTCTAACAGCTCGTTTGGCCTGTTATCAATAACTTCATTCTCACTGTTATCTGCACCGCGGCGTTCCGCGGGAGCGCGCTTCTCCCGTCTGTCGCGCGCTCGCACGGTCAAGTGCATCTCGCTGTTATTTTACGGGTGAAACTCGCAGTCGGTGAAGATGGCGATGCGTGCGGCGCTCCGCTGCGTTTCATTCAACTTTCCTCTGCTCGCCAGACCTCCACGCGTCTCGACGTGCCAGATTTTGCGGAGACCGAGCGCTTTGAGGACGCTTTCCACCAGCCCGCGGATCTCCGGAGGTGAAACTTGCACTAAACTCCCGTTTAACATTCACATTCCGCCGAGCAGCGGAACCGCAGCCATTCCTGCTCGCTGTTTGTCAGGAGATCTGATGGGCCAGAACATAAATCAGATGATTGCTTCCAGGGATTGAAGCTGTCACGTTATAACGTTGTTTTTATATTCAGCAGGTATTTGTAGCAATGAGTTGTCTGGAGGTTTTTGTTTGTTCTTCGTTTATTCATGGGGATTTGTTCGGTAGTTTTGCTGTTGAATTAAGTTTAGTGGTCGTTGTTTAATGGTTTGGGCGGCGGTTTTGTCTTGTAACTGGTCCGTGTGTAAGTCATTGCTTACTGTCACGCGCAAGTCGCTTCAAACTTATCATACCGAAACAACCTTTTCATTCTGTATCTTCACGTGGCTTTCATTATTTTAGGATTCTAGCATTTAAGTTATTTAGGAGCCTTCCGCTCGTGCCCCTGAAGTTTGACCAGAGACCTCTGACTCTGGAGCGCGTGGAAATCTGTGTGCATGTAGACGAGATGTGATGCGTGACATTCATTCCGGATTACTTCACATTTCCCCTCAGATGCGTTCAGATCAAAGATCACAACATACAGCCCAGCCATGCTGCAGCACTCAGCCCTGCTCGCAATCTGGTTTAAACCTGTATTTCTTCTGCATGAGCTGATGCTGCTGGAGCACTCACACGACACACTTACCCAAAAAGGAAAATAAATAGTTACGTTTAATGTTACTTTGAATTTATAGTATTTACAATTCTTGTAAAAAATGAGACGAAGTGTTGTATCATACTGAAGTGTCCCAGGTTCTGCTGTTTAGTTTAATTCATCAGAATCTGCTTTTGTGAGCTTTCTTAAATGGGATATTTTGGTCTGACTCCAGTACACAAAAAATGGTTAAAAAATTGTTAAAGGAATGTGTTGCATGTAGTTGATGTCAATGTCAATGTCAGCGTGTCTCAGCCTGATCTGTCTCCACCCACAGCGGTTGCACAATGTTTTACTGTTGTGATCGATGCAATAATATGCACAAATAATCCAAAATGATCATTCCAGAAACTCACTGTATTGTGAAAGAAAAAACATCAGATCTGGAAATAATTAATGCATCATTAACCTTGCGATGAACCTGGCAAATGTTCAACTGTCCTCTGCTGAGAGGTTAATGTTTATAAAGAATGGGCATGAAACGTGTGTTTAAGGAATTATTTTTTGTCTCTAGCTTTGAAGTTTACAGACAAACACGAGTGGGTGCGAGTGGAGGATGGTGTCGGTACGGTGGGCATCAGCAACTACGCTCAGGTTCGCTGCTCTCACACCACTATAAACAGAGTTTAGAAATGATGTTCATATAAAATGCTTATTTAAAGCTGTAGTTCTCAGTCATTCGTGAATGCAAACCTTCTTTCCCCACAGGAAGCATTAGGTGACGTGGTTTACTGTGGGCTTCCTGAAGTGGGAACTAAGCTTGAACAAATGGGTGAGAATTGATGTTATTCGAAATGTCCATCTTATTCATCTCATTTGTATCTGTACAGTCATGGTACAGTCCTTTTCTTTCAGAGGAGTTTGGTGCTTTAGAAAGTGTCAAAGCTGCAAGTGAGCTGTATTCTCCACTTACTGGAGAGATAACTGAAATCAACACAAAGCTGGCAGATAACCCTGGACTAGTAAATACAGCCTGCTATGAAGAGGGTGAGTACAGCAGTTCATCTCTTGCTGGAACAGCAAAGCAAAACATTTGACTAAGTTGTCTAATAAACCAATAAAACATGCTTTTCTCCATCTTTAAGGTTGGTTAGTTAAGATGACCATAGAGAAACCTGCAGAACTTGATGCCCTCATGGATGAAGCTGCTTATGAAAAATTCATCAAATCCCTTGATTCATAAAGTGTTCAAATGACATTTGCTATTAACAATATAGGATGGTTACTAATAATAATGGCTACTTTAGAATGCCTCTGTTAGTACTAATATAACTCTTTGAACTCTATTTATTTTGATTTTGTGATTTTGATTTTTTCCCCCCACCAAAATAATCTTTTGTAATGTGGTAGTTTAACTAAACTTTGTATTTTGCCGTTTTAAAAGCCAAATATTTCAAAAGGGCTTCTGCATACAGTTTGTGGTGCTTTACATGAACTTATGAAAGTTCTGGTTCTGCTGATTGTCTTAAATATGATGTTTGTCAATGTAACATGGGTGAAATCGATGTGACTCAATAAAACAGAAATAGAAATGATTTGTTCTTTTTGTAACTCTTTCCCCTGCAGATTAAATTGACTTCATTAACTGCCTTTCAGCACCTCAATTATCATTTTGAATATTTGATCAATTTAACACATGGGAATTCCTTCAAGAACTGCTGAATCACAGGCAAACATTGAACTTTTATCTTTGTAAAACAATATTTTTCAAATGCAAATGTCAGATATCACAATATTCTTTGGCAATCATTAAGTTTCTTTTGATCTTCTACAATTAACTGAGGAAATGTTTGTTTTCCTGCTGTGCAGAATGTACTGTGTTCTGTTCAGAGCTGTTCCTTTTCTTGATTCTGTGATCTGTGTGGAGAGTGAAATATGCCCCACTGCTGCCCAGCACACCTTGACCTTTGCCCTCAGATTAAAACAAAAATGAGTTTCAGCATTCAAGTGATCAATGATTAATGAAATAGTGATCATGGTCTTTTCTCTGACAACCAGAAGAAAGTCAAAAAAGCTCAAGCTTTCAACAAGCAACAAGTGAGCATTAATGTATATGTAACTAATTATATATATTATGTATAATTATATATCTGGTTGAATCTGTTTTAAGTACTGATCATACTGTAGAAGGGGATACAACAAACACAAAGGAAGACAGGTTCTGTTAAAGCTACAGTCTGTTAGACTAAAGACGGGTTTTTTTCACTTATAATCAATTATGATCTCTTGATATGTAATTTTTCCACATCAAAATAAGGGCATTTGTGAAAGCGCAACCATGCTTGCCTCACAACGCCCCCTGGTGATCAATACACAAGATGTTATCAAACCTATAAGGTAGTATTATTTAAAAATGTAAAATAAAACATGACCTTTTAAAATATATTTCTGTCCAAACATTTTCTTTTGACAAAGAAACAACTGTTTTAAAGCATCTCTATTCTCTTTTAAATAAACTGATGTGTTCATGTGACGATTTATCAGTTATTCAAAGTTTGTTTATGTTTGTATTTCTTTCGTTTTGCATTTATCGTTAAATCACGTCTTTCCTGTCACATTCGTAGTCGTGGTCGTTATTAAACTTTTAATTTGCTTCATCCTCCACGTGCTTATATGTCACACTGAAAACCGGCTTCACACTTCCGGTACAGTGGCACGCCGGCCGTTGCTATTGGTTAACTTCATTATATCCCACAAAACCTTGCGCTGCTGTTTCCTTTTCCTTCTTCAGCCATTTTCCGCTGCGGACGGTATGTGCCTTTATTCCCTGAAACTTCTAAGTGTATCCGCGTTAATCCTTATTATTAGCGCTTCACACGAGGATCAGACATATCCAGCCTTAAATAGTTACTTGTTCTGTGTGGAAATCTGATATTATTGTTAGTTTTACTTTTTTGATGACAGAAAAGATGTTAGTTCTCCGTCTCCTGGGCACATTTCTCTAGACACAACAGCGCTACTTGATTGAATATTGGTTTTAATGTAAGGCTGCTCGTAAGCAGCAAGGAAAGCGTTTAATACTGTTTTTATACTGTTGCGTTCAATATTAGATTTCATAGCAATTGTTTATTTTCCGTTTACGATGAGTTATCTTGCTGGCGCCATATTCCACAAGCATGACATCAGGTCAAGCAATGGCGAGATAAAAAAAAAATTCTGCTAATAAAATATTGTAATAATTATAAGGGCACTTTAACAACACTTTTTAAAGGGTATCTGCAATTCCTCTACCTGAAGCTAAGTGTTGGAGCAGATTCAGTCATTATTGCCTGAACCGTGCAGAGGCTGTCTGCTTTCATAGCTATTACGTGTTATCACATGTTGATATGTTTTTGCTGAAGGAGTGAACAGTCATGGCTCCCAGCCGGAATGGCATGATTTTGAACCCCCACTTTCATAAAGACTGGCAGAAGAGAGTGCGCACCTGGTTCAACCAGCCTGCTAGGAAGATCCGCAGGTAAGATCTCACCTCAGCTGTGAAATAACGTTTTGTTAGCGTGTGGAAAGAATCACTTGCATCCTTAATTAAATCCTTTTGGTGTGTGTCCACAGGCGCAAGGCCCGTCAGGCAAAGGCCCGTCGTATTGCTCCAAGACCGGTCTGTGGACCTCTGCGGCCAGCCGT
This sequence comes from Botia almorhae, assembly GCA_036877575.1. NCBI lineage: Eukaryota > Metazoa > Chordata > Actinopteri > Cypriniformes > Botiidae > Botia > Botia almorhae. Next base: position 49,722 of record JAZGTJ010001276.1, on the reverse strand, counting down.
CAGGTGTCCAACTATTCGGTATCACAGTAAGGTCCGTGCCGGGCGTGGTTTCACTCTGGAAGAGTTGAAGGTAAAGCTTGTGTTGAGTCTCTTCCATTTGCAAAATCCTGCATACTTATTCTGAACATACACAATTCAGTCACCTTGAGTTTCTAACAAGTATGCACTTGGTTACTACTATATAGCAGTTACAGACATTTAAAACAGTCAAATGATGACAAATTCTCCGGAATCGCTGTATTTCCTTGATGATGCTCCTTGAACCCTTTTTGCTGATGACTGTTCATGGCATAAAGAGCTCTTTCAGCAGGACATGATTTAAAATCACTCAGGAGTGTTGTTACACCATCATTTGTCTATAGGCTGCAGGAATCAACAAAAAAGTCGCCCGCACCATTGGCATCGCTGTTGACCCTCGTCGCCGCAACAGATCCACAGAATCTCTGCAAGCAAATGTCCAGAGACTGAAGGAGTACCGCTCCAAACTCATCATCTTCCCCAGAAAGGCTTCGAAACCCAAGAAGGGAGACAGCACTGTAAGTGCACTGATTTACTATAAATACATTGATGTTTGCTTTGAGCTCCTCTACAAACATTGTTTGCAGTCAAATGATGAAAATTTCTCCGGAATCTCTGTACATCCTTGATGACTTTCCTTGAACCCTTTTCCAGCTGATGACTGTAGTATTAGCAGCAGTTTTCTGTAATGTTGTATGTTATGGTCTTCTGATGTGATGCTCTTCCTGTTCTATAGGAGGAGGAGATCAAGATGGCTACACAGCTTACTGGACCTGTCATGCCTATCAGAAATGTATGTATCTTCATGTGTATATTTATTATACAGTTTAAGAAATACATGACAATGATATAGTCTTTAAATTGCATGAATTGTAGTTTAAAATACATAAGTGTACAGACCATGCCAAAATGACTGTAAACTCGGTCTGCAATACAATCTAATGGCGTGTGTGTCTCCAGGTTCACAAGAAAGAGAAGGCTCGCGTGATCTCGGAGGACGAGAAGAACTTCAAGGCCTTTGCCAGCCTGCGTATGGCCCGTGCCAACGCCCGGCTCTTCGGCATTCGTGCCAAGAGGGCAAAGGAGGCGGCAGAGCAGGATGTAGAAAAGAAGAAATAAACATCACTTGTAAAGAACTTTGGAAAAATAAACGTGTGACACAAAATCGTGTTTTGAGTAATTTATTTGATAAACCTTGTTACAGTGTATGATTCCTTTCACACTGTTGTAGGTTTGCTACTCATGAGCCAGTGTGCTGCTTAATGAAATGGGTACTGGGAAGATTCTTGTTATGGGGGAATATTTGATCAGGTGACCCCAGAATGGTTTGATAAAGATGTTTGGGAAACGTAACTGTAACCTTAACCAATGGTTTAATGCTCTGAATTATTAAAGCATTAGTGTTTTGAGTGTTTCTCAAGGGCGGCATTTACACTGGCGCAAAAAATCCGGTTGTTTTACTCTCATCTGACAGATGGGAATTTGTTGCGTGCGTGTTAAAACGAGATTCGGTCTTTTCGCATCCGATCTGGTGCACATTCAAATGTGGATTTAAACCGGATACATTCCCGATACGCAGACATCCGCCCTGCGTCTAAACATGCGTCTCCACCTTGACTATAACGTTACTGTTCCACGACGGATTGCGTTGAACGACGTCATTTCGCACATGTAGAGAACCTGGACAAAATAAAGAGCATTAAAGCCAAATGTAAGGAGGCTATGAGGATATATGAAGTTGTTGTGTCACCGATGTGGGAAACATTAAAGCGTCTTTATGATGGCAGCGTTTATAAAACGCCTTTGTTTAATTGCTGTTGGGTGTTTTTCTGCCGACTTTTGAACATATGAATGAGCAAAAGTCCATCCACACTCGAGGGTCAATAATGGCGCTCATGTAAGTTAATGAATGGAAGTTGTTGGCCGGGAGATGAATGTAAACACGCGAATCGGATACGAGGCGTAAGTGTAAACAGGCGGGCCAAAAAACGGATATGGACTTCAGGTCTGAGCATTAACACTTGCAGTGTAAACAGCCAAAACACAGCGAAAACAAGTTTACAGTTTAAAAGGTAATGATCATAAACGAACACATTTCTGAAACTGGTTTGATTAGTGTGTCTGCGGCACTAGCAACTAAAGCTTGAGTTTGATCCTCTTGTATGAAAGTGTTCAGATGCATCACTGCTTCAGTCTGAAATCAAGATCCAGCAGATGGCGCTACTCACCTTCTGTCTGTTTAAAGCTAGGAGAGTGATGGTTAATGTATGTGTTTATATAGTTTGGTAAAGGTGTGTTTCACATCTGATCTGCAGGGTGGGTCAGAATTCAGATGTTATAAAGCTGTTATATATGAGAAATGTGCTTCTTATGGTTTCAGTTGTCAGACAGCTTCAGTAGGGGTGAATTTAAACAAAATCGGACTGCTTTTACGATATTCTGATGACACTGTTTAGTTAGGTTAACAGATGTGTAATGTGGATGCAGTCACATCAGTATGTTTAAGTGACATGAGATCACACACTTTGAATATTAATCCAGCAGTGCAGTTTATTATGGGCTGTAGATGATGTCAGTGACCAGTGCTTGGGTTTTGTGGGTGTATTATGCAAACATCTCCACACAGCATCTGTTTTTGCTGTATTAGTTCAATCAGCATGAGCAGTTTTAAATCTCTCAATGCACTCACCTGCATCACCTGTGTGTTTGTTTACTGGCATGTTGTGCAGCTTATGTTTTACACAAATGTTTCTCTGAGGCTTCTGCATCCTGACATTTCTGTGTCTTTTATTGCTAGGAGATAATAACATTCTGAAACGAGACTTCAGATGGCAGAAAATGACAATTGTTCCAGTGGTGCTTAACCTGAAGTGGACCGGATCAATTATTAGTGAAGTAAATGTGCTGTGTACAATCAATGAAGAACAGGGATCCTTACCTAAAGCCTACACATAGATCAATACACCAGAAATATCTTCACCCATGAGAGATGAGTGTAGAGAAGATCACGTGTGCTTACGTAAGGAAGAATTTACTCATGAGGGGTTGAAAACACTGTGGAATAGGTTAACAGGTCACCAATTTACATACATGCTTTTTATTCACTGGATTTATCTAAAATATGTTTAAATTGAATATGCAGTTAATATTACATGTACCTGTGCTGCTTAGCCGTACAGAGGGAACAAACAGAATAAATGTTAATAAGTGATTCCTTTGCTTGCCTTGCTGCTGTACTGTTTACTGACAGCTGTCATTTTTGAACCACTTAACATTTTACGGGCATAAAGCAGAGACGTTAGACCTGCATGGATGACTCAGTCAAAGGGGACATGATTAGACATGATCACAGGCTAGCAGCTGCCTGGGAAAGGACAGAATGAATAGAAGTATATAAATGTGCAGGTGTCACAGTTCCCTGAGGGTCATTGTGACGTGTTTCACAAACATACTGCTCGCTGAATTGTTGCTCTTTCTATTATGTAGCAATGCAACATAACAAAGTTGTATAGCCAACAGTCAAAAATATTAAGTGTAGTTTTTTTTTATCTCTGTTGAATAATTAAATAATGACTGCTACTTGCATCTGCTTTAATGCATTATTTGGTTTGCCTGTTTCTTTATTGTCATGAATGTATCATGATTATTCATCTCTCAGTACAAACAACGGTGTTCTAGCTTAAGAAAATAACATCAGAATAAATAAACATCTAGAAACATTTGCTGCGTGGAGAGCATGTGATGTTGAGAATATAAACATGTGTGTTTTTTCGCCTGATTGTCCTTCAGAATTCTTGTTGACGTTTGCTGATTAAGTGGCTCTTGATCTTTGAGAGCTGGAGACAGTAGATTATCAGATGATTAGCACAACAAACAGAAGTGCAACCTTCTTCTTTTGCAGAAACTGTTGAAAAGCACTTCCAAACTCCTGTTTTCCACAGCAAAAAATAACGAAGCTGCTGATTTTCTTTGTTTAGACCTCTGGAAGTATTTAGATCCCCATCTCAGAATATGTATTTCTTGAACCTTTCTTGACACTTGTGCTATGTTGTTTTTCAAAATGTTGACCATAAATGGGAATTTTACACGGGCATGTATGGGTTAAGTAAGATAACTAACTAACTGTAGTTTATCTGAAACAGGCTGTGGGTGGACTGAAGCTCTGTAAATGTAATAATGGCAGCTGTTAGATTCATTTGTGTGGGAGTTTCACCTGTGGGTATACTGTACCTTCAAACAGCTCTAACTGCTGTACTGTTAACATCAAGCTTAATTGATTTATGTTGCATCTTGTCTTGCTGATTGTGTTTAGTCAACATGCATCTCTGGTCAGACAGGAAACTCCCTCCAATTAAACAAGAATGTGATTTCTGTTTAATGAAGCTCAAATCTTAATCTGTCCATATTATCTGACATCCTGGCTGCAAACATCTTTTACAGGAGCTGTGTTTGATTTGATCTCAGTCCTGTTTCTCTTGTGGTGTGTTAAGTACATGATTTTTGAAAGCCTGCAGTGTGAAGGATCACAGTCAGATTTTGGTGTGCTGAGGTGAGAGGAGAAGTAGGTAAAACATTATTATGTAAGTCATGTGTTCATGTTAGATTCATCACAGTTCATGTTCATCACAGTTCAAGAACAGAATAATGGTGCCGCTTTGTGTTGCCATGATAAAGCCTCTGACTGATGTATAGAACGTTTCAACAGTATTCTGAAATCTTCTGCTTTAATGATTCAAGTACTGTTATCTCTTTCTACATCAACAACATTTGAGACTTGAGCTCATTGTTTTGTGTCAATCTTAAAAGTACGATAGTTATGTAATGTAAATGTAATGTATGCCAGAAATTTTTTTCTTTTTTTGTTTAGTAGGAAACGATCTTAAAATGTTGCACTTTAACCCTGTTTTGCTTCTTTACGTACTTAAAAAATCACCTTTAATTTAAGAAAGCGATGTATTAGAATTATGTTCTGTTATAAATTGACGTCTTCAGTAAAGCATCCTGTTGTGGTTTCTTGTCAAATTTCACGTCATTTAAAGACGCTGTGTTTTGTCGTCCCGCTGAAGCTGTCGGATAATAAAGTGTGAAATGAATGTCAGGGTCGCTCTTTAACGTGATGTGACGGTCACACCGGCGGTGGGCGTGTCTCAGCGTCAGCGCTGTGGGCGTGTCTCAGCATCAGCGCGCTCAGCCGGAGCTCTGGAGTTTCACTGGAGGAGACGAGCGGCGGCGGCGGCGGCGGCGGCAGGTGAGACTCTGTGCACTCCACCGGACGATACACGCTTCTGCTACAGGTTCTCATGGCTCATCAGAGAAGGTGGAAGAGTTTTCATTACTGTTGTTTCAGGAAGTTTGTGATAATGCAGTAGCGTTGTATTTGCATGTGATTAGGCGTTGGACTAAAAGGATGTTAATAAATATGTATAAATGGATAGATAACCGGCAGCCTAAGTTGTGTATCACAAATCTTTTCGGAAAGGTAAGGAAGAAAACATAGAAACATTATTCCAAACCGAACACCCACTCAAGTTTGATAGTCTAAAATGATACAAGACAACATATAAAGTGGATTGTGGGTTAATTGCGCTGAGGGACGGAAACTAAGCAGAATCGGGTTGTAGTGAACTTAACTAGGTTTGCGTTTTCTGGTTTATGAGTTAACACAGCAACTTTCAACAGCCAGCAGGAACACTCTACTGTCGTCTTTAATCGCCGGCATGTAAATGACCAGCGCGTTGAGCTTAAAGCAGGGAAAGTGTGACGTGTTTAACACTAAAACAATTTCATCGAAAGCATCAGTTACAAAAACTCTTAACATGTTTAACGCTTGATCAGACTAATGGTTTAAAAATTGGCATTTAAATTAAACAGAGTTTCAGGCAAAATGTTCTCAGAATCTGCTGTGTATAAATAGCTTGTCCTGCAGTGGAAACACTGGTTTCAATGGGAATGGAGCTGTCCGCGATCCATAGTGCTGAAACACACAGTCTCATTGATACTGAACAGCGTGACGGGCTAATGTATAAAACACATAAGATCACACCTCATTTGTAACGTGATAACAGAGGACGAACCGCAGAATCGCTAAACGATTAGGAGATCAAGACGATGGGGAACGAGGTTCAACCTCGTCATTAAGTTAAATTAGAGTGTATAGATATATTCAGATACGCACATTCATCTATTTATCATTTCCAGCGTAAGCCGATAGCTCTCTTTCTGCGAGGATAATGTGGTTTTGCGATGCTTTTATCTCTTAATGTAAATGATGAGAACAGGCATCCGCTGAATTTGTGTTATCAGCACGCATTTGTTTCTGGGTTCTGTCAGGTTTCCAGCATTAATGGATATCCGTGATTAAAACATCTTGTTTGATTCTTTCACCCTAAACGACTAACAGCAGACTCATTCTTTCTACAGTGACTCAGAGCTGGAGATGTCACTCTACACAGACGTCAGACTAGCAGAAAGTTAAAGACAATCCACACTTTTTTCTATTAGATAAATAAAAGGTCAGATTGAAAAAGATCCGACTGCTTCAATCAAACTGAAGCTTCTAAAGATCCAGGTGATTTCATCTTCATACTGACGCTGTTGTCTTCCACCTGTGGCTGGTCGTCCGTGCTCCACTTTCTGACAGAATGAGTGACTCACAGGAAGTGACATCTCCAGTGGCAGGAATCGGAGGCCCTGCTGCTTGTGTGTGCAAGGTGGAGCTGCGTGTGTCCTGCAAATCCCTCCTGGATCGAGACACGCTCAACAAGTCTGACCCCTGTGTCATCCTCATGGTGCAGAACCAGGGCCAGTGGACGGAAGTGAGTTTTTCAATTTTTTTTGTCGGGGCTTGTTAACTTCTAGATGTGCCTGTTGTTTATGGTGCACGATGGGGAGATAAATATTATAATGTGAGTTTCATTATAATCAAGCGGCTGAGCAGGATGCAGTTTTTAGTGGCCAGTGCAGGATGACCAGCGGTGTGTGTTTGAGAAGATTTAGGAACTGAATGAGCACTGTTAATCAGTGAACATTGTCATCAGCCCTTTCTTAAAATTCAAACAAGCTTAACTGTTTCCTCATGAGTGTATAGACAGGTCGAGGCAGTCTTCTTTAGGAGAAAATACTGGATGCATGCACAATAAATTAATCTGACATTCCGATAACAGTTGTTGACTGTGAAGGCTGACTGGATTGGGAAGTACAAGTGTTGGGGGGGTTCTGGATTGATTCCAGGCAGGGAATTGTCACACAGCAGGAAAGAGCACTTGTGCTTGAAGCACAGAGAGAGACCAGACTGTTTTTTCTATATCAAAGCAGTCACTGTAGAAACATTATCTGGCGCTGCAGTGGTGCTTCTGAAGCCGTGAAGCTGTCTGCAGGAGTGTCAGGCTGAAGTATGAAATCTTAATCCCAGCCTATTATTCCAACAACTGTGAGACATTCACCATCCCAGTGAGCAGAAAGAGAGACAGCAGCACCAGTTCAGCAGAAGAGCTGCAGTGTTCTGTCTGTTTCTAAAGTTAGACACAAACATCAAGATATTGTTGTAGACACACCATTAATTGCTGCCATGTTTTTTACGATTGGTTTGACAATCAGCATGAATTGTGTCTCGTGATTTTCATGAACAGACTCTTCACCCTGCAGACTGTCTTTTAACAAAACAGTCTAGATTGAGAAGAATACCTGGCCGTGTTGTTTGTGTCACACTTTTGTACATTTCAATGGGATTGGCTCTTTTGTTTTGAAGTGTGTTCAGTCTGTTGGATAACACATTTCACTTCCTGTCTTTATGTGAAACATACATTAGGAAGAGCGTCACATGCAGATTTCACTCCGCTGTAAATCCCCTCATCAGTGTGAATAAGACACTCATAAAACTAAATGCATTATCTTCACGCTGTGTGCTGATGATTAAGTCTGAGTGTGGCAACAAGTTGTTTATAAACTGATGATGTGAGATGTCTGCTGGTGAACTTGATTAGCATTCACAGCGGAGAGCTTGCAGTGGGTTATCTGATGGGGGTTGAGTGAGTGAACAGATAAACTGCCTGTTAAAGGGTGTCATGACAGCAACGGTCATAAAAGCAGATATTAGGCAAAATCTCTCCAACAGAAATGAAAAATGTGTTGCTGTTATTATGGTAATTATGTATCTTATTGGTTAGTTTTTGCTTTTTGAACGTTTTTGAAAGTGATATTTTTTCACTATAAACATAACAATTAAGAAATAGTCTTTTAGTGGTTTTAGTGGGATGTTTCCATCATGTCTGTGACTGTCTCAGGTTTATTTATGCTGTTTGGTGTAAGCACAGACTCAGAGTAGATCTGTATTTGACAACCATCCCTGTTTCTCCACACACTGACAAAATACAAGATTTATGAAAGTGTACATTAATGTTTACATACTCCCTTATTAGTGGGCACTAGACACAAATACAATATAGGAAATACTGTATTAGTTACTCTGAATATCCTTTACATGGTTTTAATGCTTGTCATTTTAAAGTCATGTTTATGTAATTGATCTAAATCTTTGATTCTTTGTTTTGAATGTGATGTAAGTTCAGAGAACCTGGCGTGCATGTCTAGGATGTGATGACAATAACTCATTCTGATGAAAAGAACTAAAACAATGAAGAGCTGTTGTCACAAAGCTGGAACATTCTACAACATATGTAATAGATCCCAGTATATTCCGTTCCATTACAATTCTTATTCCCAGATTCCTGATGAGCTGCAGCAGGTTACGTTGATCTCTGATCATATTATCAGCAGATATTGAGCTGTAATGTTCTCATGTGAGCAGTGAGTGCAGGATCATCTCGGGGTGAGACACTCGGCCCAAGTGATGCTTTACAGACACCGAATGTTCAAAGCAACAGATATTTTCACCTTCGTCTTTTTTTGCAAAGAAGTATTCTTTAAAATCTTAGCTTGCTAAATATATTATGCATTAAAATAATAGCTTCCTTATGTCATGCAGTTTTGTTAAAAGCTTATCAATTATCTGACTGCTATTGGGTTTTGTTGTGCACTTTTTTTACAGGAAAAATAATGACATGGAACGATTATGTGCTCATATGCTACACTGAAATCAAATATTTGAAATAATAAAGTAAAATATACAAAAAAGTAAAACAAATCTATATTTTTGCATTTCTATATTTTCACATTATATTTTCACATCTGTACAAAAATGTAAGTCATGCTTGCCTCTGCAAATCTTGGCATTAAAATCATGGTTGCTAAGATGTTGCTAGGTAGTTTCTTAGCGTTCTAAGTCAAAGGAACTCCCCCATCAAGTTTCTGTGATTTTCATGTTCTTAGTTATGACTCTGGTCCCTCCCTTTAATGTTTTTTTACCTGTTTATCATTGTGAAACTCACAAGTGAAATTGTAAAACTAAAGGCACATCTCTCCTCAATAATCCACATGATCTGAAGCTTAGAAACTTTGAAATGGGATCACTAATCAGAAGTGCTCTGTATTGTGTTGTTCCCAGTGGACAGTTTAACACTTTAACCATTTCTAATCTAGTGTAGGTTTTCACATCAGTTCTACTGTCCGCTACTCTGATGTTCTTAAGCCATTAGATGTTTCATCTGTTCATGCAGCACCTGTCAACAGGAAGGCACCACTGTCATGCAAATGAAGTGCTTTTATTAAATTGAGTGGGAGCTAAACCCACTCAGCTCATTTCTCTCTTTTTTCCCTCTCAGGGTGAACGTTTACATTAGTATGTGTAAATGTGATATTTGATTGCAGTGAGATCTTAATGTACATCCAGCAGTTTGCTTCAGTCTCTGCTGCTCTCACACTACTCAAACACGCCCAGCATCTTAAAGCACACATTCAGCCTCCTCATTTCTGTGTTACTCAGAATAATGTTTCCCATGTTGACTCGAAGATATTCTCCTGTCCTCAGAAGTATTTTTCTCCCACGATGTGCTGCACCCTCTGGAGTTTCTTGTGCTGATCTTCAGTTTCATTCAGATTGATTTATTCACAGTTTTCCACAATTAAAGTTGGCAGCAAAGCATCTTAATATGGTGTTGAGTCTTAAACAGCAGTGAGCAAACAACAGTGGCAGAGAAAAAGACTCTAAGAAATTAATTTAGAGTTGCTGGAAGTCTGTCGCCTCATCTCACCTGTTAGCTCATGTCAACACAAGTGATTGGAGCTTTGACAACATCATCGTCTCTCTTCACTGACACGCTGTGTGTCATAGATACCAGATCAGCTCTGCATCTCTGACTGCAGTTTTGGCTGTTCACATGAGCTGATGCAGCCAAACACATGAGTTTAGTTTTCAGCCCAGACTTCAGTATTGGGAGCATGACTGATTTCTGTATGTTGGCAGGGTGTCTGTTCCATAACTGGGAGTTCTGTAGCTAAATGGTTTTCCACCAGCAGAGGTATTTGGAGTTGATAAGAGGCTGTAGCTCTGTGATTGGAGGATCTGCTGGAGGCAGTCGAGTGTCTGGGCTGATAGCAGAACGTTCTTCTGAACCAGCTGTAGTCATGCTGGGAGTCAGAAATCATTTGACCAGCAAAGTGTTGCACAAATACAGTATGAACATTTTTACATGAATTCATTTCTCAGTATCATGCTCTGCATTCCAGAAGCTCCTCTACACAAGTAATTAGCTATATTCCTGCAGAACAAGTGCTCTATAAAATAGTGCTCTATACAACAGTGCTCTATAAAATAGTGTTATATAAAATAGTGCTCTATAAAATAGTGCTCTATAAAATAGTGCTCTATAAAATAGTGTTATATAAAATAGTGCTCTATACAAGAGTGCTCTATAAAATAGTGCTATATAAAATAGTGCTCTATACAAGAGTGCTCTATAAAATAGTGCTATATAAAATAGTGCTCTATACAAGAGTGCTCTATAAAATAGTGCTCTATAAAATAGTGCTCTATACAATAACTTTTAATTTTAGGCTGAAATATGAGCCTAACATTTCTTGACCTGTTTTATAAGATTTCCTGTAGTTTGGTAGAGGGTTGTTTCTTGTTTGACATGTGCTATACACACACATTACTGGTTTGACACTGTTAATCTGATGTAGTGTCACGGTGATTGATTCACCTCACATGTTACACACAAATGTTCCCACACCCAACATTAAATGACCTGTCAGAGAAACTCCAGATAATAATGTCTGTCTGTAAACACTCGTCACCAGCAGCATGCGGTTATTTTCTTTACCTCAAAATCAGCCCGGTGAGATATGTTAGTTATTTTACATGAAAAAAGAGGCTGGTTTATCTTCTTGTGAAGTTTATTAAAGCTTTGTCTTTGGAATGTTAGACAGTAAATGCACAGAAGATCCAGTATTTTTGCCTGAACAGTAATTGTACAGTATTTCTCAGGCTGCATCTCTAACCAATGATTTTCCCGATATCTTACAATATATCTCAGAGCAAGATACATGAAGTCATAGAGCTAATTGCCTCAGCAAGACTTTATTTCAGAAATGATTGTATTTACTCTGTTTGTTTTTGACATGCACCCGTGAACAATAAGAAAAAGCGGAAGTGATTTAAAAATGAGAACAAATGTGTTTTGTATGAGAGGAGGCTGTGTATGTGCAGAACATCTCAACATCCAGGCTCAAGGCCTTCATGTATGCTGTCTGTTCTTTGTCTTCATCCAAACAACACAGGCTGTGATGGGAGTGAATAAACTGAAGGTTCTGAGTGAGTGGTGTTGTGTCTTTCAGCTGGACCGTACTGAGGTGATCAAGAGTAATCTGAATCCAGTCTTCGCCAAAGTCTTAATGCTGGATTATTACTTTGAGGAGGTCCAGAAGCTGCGCTTTGAGGTCTACGACATCCATGGAACCCACAGTATTGGAACACGTGATGATGACTTCCTGGGTGGTGTGGAGTGCACGCTTGGACAGGTGATGTCATGCTTCCTATCTCTAAGTGTAGTTACATCTACGTAGTACATCTGCATTACTTTAGCCCTGAGTGTGCTGTCATTTCGTTTGTTTATTTGATTTAGAAAATGTTAGATTAACCAACAGTGATGACATTGTATTATTGTACTATGTTGCCCTTCAATTTTTGCATTGATTTTGGCATTTTTTTATTTTTTCTAAATCATTTTATTGTGCTGAACAGATAGTGGCCCAAAAGAGGATGATGAAACCTCTGTTGCTGAAATATGGGAAATATGCTGGAAAATCCACAATCACAGTGAGTGAAAACATGTTGTGAACACACAGATAACTTATGTTTATTTGTTTGCGGTACATGAACAGTCTCTGAGCTTCTCTGAGCTCATGCATGTGTTATTGGAGGGCAGAGCGGTGCGTCTAATTCAGTGGCAGAATAGCTGACGTGACATACAGCTGCTTTAAGTGCTCACAGACTGTGATTGTCTCAGCAGATCGGCTGGAAGTTGGAAAGATCCACCACAGAGAAGCAGAAGCAGAGGCAGAGTCAATCAGACAAAATCAATTCGGTTTTCCTTTTAGTAGCACTTGTGTGTAATTATGGGTGTGTCATGAGCACTTATATCCACAACATGGATGCACAGATCTGCACAAAATGTTACATCACTTAATCGTAAATTAGCCCATAGAACTGCCCTAGTGTTCACAAGAGCCCGTCTCATCAAAAATGAATGACATGTCTGTTCCAACTCAACACTTTACACTGAAATTCTACTGTATCCTGTAAACAATGTTGCACCTTATCGTACTGTAAGTTGACAGATGCTGAATAATCTTACAATATCTGCTAACATGATGTGATGCAGAATATAAATATCAATATGTGAAAATGGTGTTCAGATACAGCTAGCTGAACTCACTTCAAACACACACGGATCAGATGTACATTTAAAAGAGATGCCGTGTGCTATTTCTGTGTTTCTAATATAGACAGCCAAGAGTCATCAGCAAGACAACACGTGCTGTTAGAGGTGTTGATTTCTGTGCTTTCTCATCAGTTTATCCTGAGCACACAGGAGACTAATGCTCTTTTCATGTTTAAACACTGATCTTCTCATTGGATTACACTCTGGTTGTAGATTTTAAAGCTGACAAAATCACCTTTTGATCTGAGACAAAATAGGACGATTTCAGCAAACACGGCAGAGGTCGAGGAAACTATATATATATATATGACACAGTGTTCATCACATTCAGTTAAGCAGTGAATTCTGTCAACAGCCAATTTTAAATGTTGGTTTCACAAAGCCCTGCTTAAAACACAGACAGACAGACAGATAGACAGACCGACTTTGGAATGGTGCCATTTGTATAGGCAGTGTGAACCAGCATTAGAATCGCTTTGATCTGGAGTTAGAGGTTAGAAAAGCTGTCAGATTTCTGTGAATGATATTGTGTTAACAGTATGATGCCTCTCTGTTATTTCTCAAGATTCATGCTGAAGAGATTTCAGGGAACAATGGCTATGTAGAACTTTCCTTTTGTGCCAAGAAACTGGATGACAAGGTAAGAGGACGTGTCAAGTTGTCAAACATGAGCAACACAGTCCCCATAGTTTTACCCTCAGTGTATTTTGGCATGAAGGTATTCTTAGTGTCTGAAAATATTATCCCTTGTTTGTGAAGCAGTGATGATTGATCCTTTAAAACTGATAGTTTCCATTTTCAACTCATTGCAACTTCAAGAGGCTCAATTTCTCCTTTTGTGCTTCAGCTCAGTTAAGAGCCATTATCACTGTTATACCTTCATCAAATTCCTCTCTTCATGTTTAGCCGCTGTATAATGTTTGGAACTCCATTCAGCGGAGGTTTCTGGAAGCTCTCCGGATAGTGAGGTCTGCGGGAGCTGAAGGCAGTGAGAAAGCCGAGGGGAGTGTAGGGTAGTTAATTCGCTTTCTGTGTGCAAACAGCCCCTCCCACACAGCGCGGCCCACGGCACAGCTCTTTCTCTGTGCCCTGTACTTCTGCAGGTGTCTGCACTTCCTGCGGCGCAGCTTCATGGTTCACACACGCCTCTGCACCTCTCGTCCTACTCTTGTGCTCATCTCATCTCCTCTCCTACTCTTCATCGTGTGCGTATCTCACATTTCATACGCTGCTGTTTTCTTCTGCTCAGCTCGGGGCCATGTTTGCATTCAGCGGTTATCTGCACAACACAGCTATTTCTGTTTATTCCGTTTTCCTCTTTTATCCGAGTCAAATAATGACAGGAAACTAACAATCAATATCTGTGACTGATTCAGTCAAGCTTCACAGTTTCACATTAGTTGCGAAAATCAATATATTGTCTATTCTGTGTTATACAGTGAAAATGAAATGGCATAAGACATCTGCAGAATGACTGCGAGCACAGGCCGTGATTTATTCAGTGAGCCAAAGCACCCACGTAACCATTAGCTGACCGTCAATTTTGCCAAGTAGGACGTGATCAACATCTTGTGTTGTGCTGGAAAAACATTCCTGTCAGACAAACACACCTATTCCTTATTCAGCCCCTCACCTTTACCTGCCTCCAGGTGCTTTAGGGTTTGAAATTTGGCTATGTTTGCTACAAATCACAGAGAAGTGATTAATAATACTGTTGTTTAAGACCTGGTAGATGAAGACACAAGCTGCTACAGTAAGTGTTATTCAGTGCTGCCATTTACAGAATATGGAATCATGATATTTGCACGTTGTACATTCATAAAAACAGATGCTACATTGCTACATAACTCATTTCTGTTAAACTGTTAAACTTGTCAGGCCGCCTGTCAGAACATTAACTAACCAGCATTCTGAAAGATTCATGGTGGCAAGTTCTACAAAGCAATAAAAGTGATTTCTCAGTTGGGTCTTTAGTGATCGTCTCCGTTAGGCAGTTCTCATCAGCGAACCATTTTAATGTCTGTTGTTAGGGAGGGGCATCGTGTTACGTCCCCTCCTGTAATTGTTCCTCATATTGAAGCTTGCATTTTCAGATTATAGCCACAGGTCTAATCATTTGTATTGGCCAGATGTACTTACATGAGTTTAACATTTAACATCACTCGGTGAGGGGCTACAGTCTTGTCCTTCAATAAAATCATGTCAACAAATCGTGTAATCAATAGCTGCTATTCGTAAATCTTATAGCATATCTTTTAAATTCATAAGCAGTGTGTCGCTGATGTACATTATCTTAGATTAGATTAGTACATTTATTATGAGCTGGTTAGCGTGTCTAGAGTCGCCTCGGCCTGGCACAGATGTCTTAGCAGGAGGAGTGATCGAGAGACTGCTAAACAGCTCCACAGAAAAATGACTCCACTGCTATCTTGGGACTGGATCTGTCCGTTCAAATAACACTGCCTGTCTCCAAATTCAGCCTCATATGAGTTGGATGAAATGGACATATTGGCAAATGAAACTATATGGGAGTTTAATGTCTGTTTCTGTCATGTGACCCATTCTGAGCCTTTGAAGTGAATGCCATTTCTTTTCATGAAAAGAGCGAATGCGCTTGCACTGGAAAAGTTTAATGCTGTAGGAGACGTGACATTTATCAAAGACTCTCTGCTCGGTGATTTCTCTCTGAATTCTGATGCCTGATGTGGTGCTGTAGCATTACTTTGGGTTTTCGGTTACTGGGGAGACTGGATTTTGTCTTCAGAAATGACCATCGATAGTTCTGTCTTTCATCAGAACAGAAACTATTTACACTGAATTCACGTCTAATCAGAATCTTTTGCCAGTTGCTACAACACAGCTGATGCCATTAAAGATTTTTAGCATCTTTGGAGTCAAGCAGCTATCATTTTTTTCTGGAAATAATGAACTGCACAGAATCACTGATCTGTAATGACCTTTGCCGATGTAACGACAGCTATCAGAGGTGTGATGCCTGTGATGAATGCAAACAACAGACAAATCTCTTGTCTAAATCAGTCTTCACTCAAACCACTGGCAAGATGTTACCTTGACAACCAGATAGATGGGGCATCTGCTCTTTTAGCATCCCTGTGGAGATGTCGCACACTAATGCAGCAAGAAATGGGGATATTAAATGGCTCATTCTTTGCACTACCCATTTCTTTCTTTCTCTCTCTCTCTCTCTGCGCCTGTCTCGTCTCTCTCACATCTGCGCACACTTATGAACAAGGTCCTTAGTGTATCTCCAGAGAGCTGCAATTCAGAAACCTCATGCTGAAAGATTGTTTTAGACAATATTCTCCTGATTTGATTTGCCGCGGCTGTGAACAGAATTCACACACATGGACGCTCATTGTAGAAAATGATGATGGAATTTGTACATTTGTCCTGTAATCACAGAGAGGAGATTTTATCCTAAATTTATTTTTAGGATTTTTTTGTTTTATATTTTTTGTCAGACCCCCAAGAAATCAGAGTGTAAATTCTGAGGATTTTAATCCAGGCCTGTTGGATCTGAACTCATGTATAAACCTCTGTGAGAAATGATATATACATTGCTGATATATACATTTAAAGGGTTCATTCAACCTAAAAGAATTGTCATTCTCAAACGTTCCCACACAGTAACGCAAACAGTGCTTGTCAAACCATTGTGTGGCTTTAATCATTCATTCATTGCATGTTATTCTCTTGTGTTATGCTTGAACTCGTAAGATATTCTCTTCACAGGATCTCTTCAGCAAATCAGATCCATTCCTGGAGATTTACAGAATCAATGATGATGAGACAGAGCAGCTGGTGCACAGAACTGAAGTAAGCCTCATTGAATCATGATCTATCTGTTGCAGCGAGAGGTTTCTCTGATGTATCTGATGATGCTGTTTATCTACAGGTGATCAAAAACAATCTAAACCCGGTGTGGGAGCCATTTAAAGTGTCTCTCATTTCCCTGTGCAGCTGTGACGACCAAAGGAAGTTAAAGGTAAATTATGATTAGAACGTTTACTCACAAATGTCCTTTTAAACCTGCATGACTGACTTTCTGTGGTGAAAAAGAGATGTTTGCAGTACGTCATGATCTTTTCAATTAAATGAAAGTGGAGAGTTCTTTAAACAAGACAAAAAAGCTGCATTAGAGAAATATAACAGCAGCCCACGTGGCTTGTGCTCTATATTCCAAATGTCTCTCACATCTCAAGTCATGTGATCATTTGAAGAGGCCAGATTTCCAGCTGAATTTCAATTGTTTTGCCTTTGTGAAGTTTAACAGCTTCTGGTCATTCATACTTTCGTTATATGAAAAAGAGAAGTTTGCAAACTATCCCCCTTTTTGTGGCACAAATTAAAGTCGTGCAGCTTTTGACAACATGGTTGAGTAATTTTACAAAATTGGCCATTTTTGCATTCAAAAATGTTTTAGATGAGTCATTCCCTTTAAGAGACACATCCAAAAATAAAAGCAAATTAAAATGGAAATAAGAGACAAATGAGATGCTGTTGTGGGGTTGTCTGTCACCTGCAGTGTTTAGTCTGGGATTATGACTCCAGGGGAAAGCACGACTTCATCGGGGAGTTCTACACCAATTTCAAAGAAATGCAGAAGATTTCCTCTGGAAATAAGGTCAGTGTGAGAGGCCGTCAAACACATGGTGATGTGTGATACAGGTCCCTGTAGGAGAATGAATTACAGAAATGTCACGTCTCTTGTTAGGTGTGATAAAAGTGTCTGTACTGCAGTTTCCAGTTACAGCTTTCAGTTTCTCTCTGTGTTTCAGGTCACATGGGAGTGTATCAATCCAAAATACAAACTGAAGAAGAAGAACTACAAGAACTCGGGGGTGGTGATTCTCACCGATCTGAAGGTAAGAGAGAGAGAGCTGAGAGAGCTTTATGTCATCGGGGTCCAGTCTTACAAATATTAAATCTTCTTTGATTTTTGTTTAGCAAATAGTTTAGTTTAGGAAATTATTTAGCTTTGTTATCAAATAGTTGTATAGCATAGGAACAATTTTTCCTTTGGTTCGTCTGAAGATGCACAGTTGTTCTGTAATGCACAGGCAGTCACAGACAGTGATTACTTAAACAGAGCATGCAGTATGCAGTGTACAGTACGCACCAGAGGTCATGGCAAAGGCATCATCTGAAGTAACTTTACTACATAACAAATGATGAAGAAGAATGCATGGCATTTATTTTGTGATGTAACTTTAAACTATAGAATCATTAAATGATTGATCGTGTTCAATTATTAATGTTCATAAATGGAAAGCTGGAGTTGTTTCATTTAAAGTTAAGACCTGTTTAACACTAATAATGACTGAATGACCCTCTGTCTTCCACAGAACACAGAAGGTGATTTACTTTCAATCTTTCACATAATGAAAGTTAATGAGTTTAGTTTGAACATTACGGCTGACATTCAGTGGCCCCATGACTGGTGTGCAGTGTGTTCCAGCTCTTGTGAGGTCATCAGTGTGTTTGTGTGAGACTGATAATCTTCATCTCTGCTGGAGAACTGAAACACTGCTCCTCACACACAGCTTCAGTTTGCTTTCAGAGATCTTAAAATATATGTTATTTGAATCGTTTTTGTGTCATTCTGGATCTTGTCAGGCTCAGTCCTCATTCACTTTCATTATATGGGAAAGATGTTATTTAAAGACCTTTTGGTTCCACTGAAGACAGGAGTCATGTGGGTTTGAAATGTTATATTTCTGTAAAACTACTTTGTAACAATATATATAGAGCATAACTGTAGTCTTTGGAAGGACATGAGGATGAGTGTGTAATAGCATTTTGGGGGTGGGGTAAATAAACCTTTAATGGAGGTATCAATATCAGCAAAATTAACCTTGATAACACTTTGTACTGAATCAAATAGAAAAAGATCATCCAGGAAAATACAGCAGAGTCATTATAGTTGAGGATGGGTGTGAGAATCAAGCCCACAGACAGCAGTGTAGATGCATGTGTGTGTGTGTGTGTGTGTTCACATAGGGGAAGTCTTCCTGCTAAAACGACCAGCATAGTATTTCATAACTTATGAAACGTACTGTATAGTGATGATCAGATGGCAATACCACAGTGCTGTGTTATATAGCTCTGTACACAATGATTCCCATATTAATGTCATGATATAAGTTGTAAGGTACCCAAAAGTACATATCAAAGAATATCATGATATTATTGGTCATTTTTAATCATTTTATTAGTGTGAGGTGGTCTTTAGACTCCGGTCTTGCATACATGTGTGTTTGGTTTGTAAGAGATTAGATTAATGCAGTAAGGTTTCTGAGATGTTTTCTGGTTGTGTTTCAGCTTCACAGAGTTTATTCCTTCCTGGACTACATCATGGGAGGCTGTCAGATCCACTTCACAGTAAGAAAGAACAGCCGCGATGTTTCAGCACGATTCACTGTCCATACACTGCACATATTAATGCTGATAACTGCCTCCTCACAGTAAACAGGGTGAATTTCTGGCAGATTACACACAACCTGCCATGTGATGCTCTTCATCTGAATACACTGGAGTCACTTCATTTGAGCTCTGTTCACACATCACTGTTCTCACTTCATTTTACTGACCAGCTGCCACTGTGAGTTTTGTGAATGTGATTCATTTTGTGCCTAGAAGCAAAAAACAAATTAAAACCTCCTCCAAAGGCTATTAATGAAACAGTTTAAAAACTGTTACGCTTGTCATTGTTCACTTATTCCCATCATGCTGTTCCATCACACAAAAGAAGAAATGCATCTTTTGCTATTGAAATGACAGAAGACCAGAGCACAGCACATACACTGTATGGATGACTTTAATGATACTTTTCTGGTAATTGTGTGTTTTTAAGCTCCTCTTGCAGGTTTGGAATGACATGAGAGTGAGTTAATGATCAGAGAACCAATGCTTCCCTTAAGAGCAACAAAATGGGTCAGAAGTGATAATTAACCCAATTGAATATACATTCTTTAAATAAATAATGTTTAATGTCCTGTTAAATGACAGATAGATATTCAGTTAGTAAGAGTCTTAGAATGAACAAGTGTTTCTGTAAACATCATTCAGATGTTGTAACAGATGTTTAAATGTTTACAGGGACAAAAGTTGTGTCTCTGTAACATAGAACATATGCTTTGTGTCATTTTGTGTTTTAACTGTTAGATGAGTGACCGTCCAGCCTGCAGGCCTGCAAGCTGATCGTTTGGCTCTGTGACAGACATTTCCAATTACCTAGAAAGATATCTATTGTACCAGTTAAAGCAAAAATTCCCCCAAAAGTGAAAATTCTAAAATTATTCACTCAACATCGTGTCATTCTAAAGACATTTGGGTGTTTTGCAAACCTTGACCTCCCGCCCCAGCTGTTCCCCCCAATCCACAAAACCATTCTGAATGAGTCGATCTGAATGAGTCGATCTGAATGAGTCAATCTGAATGAGTCATTCTGAATGAGTCGATCTGAATGAGTCGATCTGAATGAGTCGATCTGATTGAGTCGATCTGAATGAGTCATGTTTGAAGAGTCATTCTAAAACGAGTCATTTTGAATGAGCTGCTTTGAACAAGTTGTTTCAATAAGTGGTTCTGAATAAACCATTTAAAATCAGGTTGATTCGAATCATTGACTTTTAATCATTGAAGATTATAGCAGTCAATAATGACCTAAAGTTTGTTTCTCACACAAAGCATCATGTGACTTGAAATGTAACACAGGAGTCATATGAACCATTTTTAAACATTTTAATGATGCTTTATTGTAATTGTGGATCTTGAAAGCGCTGGTCCTCGTGTATTATATGTATTCTTCAGAAAAATCATTTTCAGAAAGTATTACGGGTTTAGAATGACAGTTGAGTGTATGATTTTCATTTTTGAGTGGACTGTCACTTTAAGGCTTAAATGATTAAACTTTTAACAGTCTATGTTTACGTAACCTGTTTTGTTTAATGCTGTGTTTTCAGGTTCATCAGAGTGTAATGTTATTTTCTCTGTAGGTTGCCATTGACTTCACAGCATCTAATGGAGATCCGCGCAACAGCTGTTCCCTCCACTACATCAACCCGTATCAGCCCAACGAGTATCTGAAAGCTCTGATCGCCGTGGGGGAGATCTGCCAGGATTATGACAGGTTAGTGCTGGAGCTTTCACTGCTGCATGCATGTAGCTTCATGTTTGAGTGTGTGTTCGGAGCTCTGCAGATATTTCCTGTCTGACAGATGGAAATGTAATAGAAATTGGTCTGTGTAATTGTTCTAGGGTGTAATTTAGTGCACAAAAAATTGGATGTGTATGTAGAAAGTAAAGATTGGTGATGTTCACTCAAAACAACTGATTAAAATGAAATTTGGTTATAGTTCATCAGTGAGTTTTCAGACGCCTTTATACCGACATGAATGTGGAACATTACAAGCAGGTCTGTCACAAGAGCCAACCACAGGTGCAAAAGTGAGTGAATGCATCACAGAAGCCAAAGCAGAAGCTGAAGAGCAGTTACAGAGAAAGAAGAGGACTTTCCTCCAATCAATATTAAGTTGTTTTGGGCTTGTTACAATTAGCCTGAGAGAAACTGTTCAATTACTGTCTTTCACATTTATAATGAAATCTGTTCCAAAGGGAGGATTCTGTCCTCACAACAAAACCAAATGAGTCAACAGACAGATCCTGCTAATACATGATAATACACACAAAACACAGAGAATTATGTCTGATGGAAAGTAAATAAGACCATAAACACAGGTATTGGACAGAGTATTCTTGAAGTTCTCCTGGGTCATACACCAGTACTGTGTGGGTTTGTTCCTTCCTGTGAATGTAGAACTTAGCTTGATCTCCTGAAGATCTACACACACAAGAGAACTGAGTTGATCTCCTCTCTCATCCAGTCATGGTGCTTTTGTTGATGTGACTGTCAGCTATCACCTCTTTAGCTCTCTGGAGTTCTACACTATGAAAGTAAACATTTAAACACTTAAGCTTTCATTTAACATTTTCCATCAGTAAATCAACATAAATGAACTCTAAAGGGCCTGAGGAGCTGCCATAGTAAAAATCACAGAAATGACTTTCCAAATGAATATTACAACAGTTTGTTTCACTGTGTGTTATTATTTGTTTTTATAAATAAAATGAAAATGTTCATATTTTTAATGTGGATAAAGCAATAAAATTTTATTCATTTTAAAAGTAGTGACAATAAACCAAGATATAGTGAAAGGTTTCCAGAACCTTCAGAAACATTTTAATGTGTCGTTCATATGAACAATATTCATATGACAATATAGTGGAAGTGAGGAAACACAATAACCAGAGAATAAAATATATAATAATTTTCAGACTGTACAGTAGGCAGAACAGTTATGAATTCTTTTATTTTAATGTGAGAGAGATATGCGAGTGGAAATGTGTTTTTCCTCATATCTCTGCAGCAGCATTGAAAGACACATTACATTCATCACAATATCACAATGCTTCTTTCTGATAATGGTGGTGAAAATAAGAGGATATTGATTTCATTTTGCCTGCCTAATGCGTCCTCTTACTGGCTGCAGAATGTGAGAGACGAGAATTTACCAGCTGGCCGTTACCTGAGATAACTTTCACACATCAGATCATATCTGATCATATCTGACCACTGAGAAATATTTATTCACTAATTAGGATTTCGTAATTAATTTTTTTGCTTTGTGATATATTTGCAAATGTGTGTGTGAGCCACTAATTGTGTCCAAAATCATCCAATCACATCCACACCTTACAGCTCCAAAAATAGTATACAGATCTTAGTGTGGCAGACCATGTGTGTGTATCTTTGCTGTTGTTCTTCGTCTGTTGTCAGAGCAAATGTGACATTGGTGAGCAGAGTGATGACTCACTCTTCCTGCTCTATAGCTGCGTGTGTTCTGTCTTTCCTTTGGGCTTTTATTAAAAGCAGGATTAGTGTCTCTACTGAAGTTTGTCGCTGCACCTCCTGTGAGACGCCGAACAGTGGTGACGGACTGATTGACTCCATCAGGTTTCTGATGTGATTCTCCCAAAGGAGCGCTGAAAGGCTGAAGACAGTAAAAGGCCATTTTCTCCTAAGGAACTGACGTGAAGAGGAGGAGAGTGCGGAGGACTGTTGTTCTCATAATCGCTCAGAGTCATTTGTGGCTGCAGTAACAGATGGAAGTGTCGGGAAGTGCAGTGACACATTTCTCTCACATGTCTGTTTGTAATGTGTGTTTTTCGTGACCTTCCTTATGTTATCGCCTGTAGATTTGATCGTTTAAAAATCATTTTGTCATGGCAAAAAGGTGAAATGAAGCTGCGATTTGGAATCCAAATACTGAAAGAGATTAATGATGCACAAGCAATTAAATTCTGGGTGTTTATTTGCAAGTGTTTCTTCAGGGAATAGAGTATGTCTGAAGAATACGCTTGCACATCTCGTGACCTAATTTCACTGAGGGATATGACTAAGCTGCATGCTTTAGAAAACGAGGAGACATTATTTTGTACTCATTTGTAAGGCATTTGGCACTGTGGGCAGAAGTCACAGTTGTGGGAACAGCTTGCCTCTCGATCATGGAGGTGTGATGGTTTAGCATGTTGAGCTTTACTGTATCACGTGTCTAAATCCTGCAGATGGATTCAACACATCAGACGGCACACTGGCAGTTCTGGAATATGGCAGTGTTGGATCAGGGGTGTGATGTGGGTGTCATTAGAGGTCTAAACTGTGAAACATATTTTGAGGGCAGAATTTAGGGGAAGTAACCTGAGGTGACCGGTTACAGGAAGTCAACAGTTTGTCCTAAAGACAAACTCAACAGCCCTTGTTAGCTCTAGCTATAATGTTATTATGGAGTTACATGGACCAGCTTAAAGGAACATTCTTTAAGTTGTTACAGTGTGATGTCTTCAGGTGATCTGCATAAGTGAGAACAATCAGCTGGAGTTCACTCGGTCCTATCAGAATGTTGTCATCAGGCACATTACACAGATTCCTCACTCTGCTCAAACTGGATCACTTATTTAAATCATGTCTCATCTTTTGTAGAGAAGTTGTTTAAGGATTTGTGTGTTTCAGGATTTGTGCCTTTGCTTGTTTCCTCTGTTTGGCTCTTTGATGCATGTCTCTGTGGTTCTGCCCTCACCGTGCTCATCCTCTTTCTGTCCCTCGGCTGTGAGATGTTTCCTGCTGAGGGATCAGCTGTGTGGATCTGCAGTCCAGCTGTGACTGTTTTTCCCTCCTCACTCTGAAGTTTTTAATCCCATCATCCTCTCTGCTCCCCTCAACACTGTCCACACATGTTCCTACACACACTTCTGCCCCAACAGTGTGTCACACTCACTCTAGTAATATCTGAATCCTGTGTGTCACTGTCTCTATGAAATATATTTTTGGAATGAATGTAGCTAAGGTTACGCATAAATGAAACGTAGAATGTGTTTCACTGTTGTTGTCAATGTGTTAATAATGAATTTATTTGTTTGGTCACAGTGACAAACGTTTCTCTGCTCTGGGTTTTGGGGCAAGAATTCCACCTAATTATGAGGTAAGAAAGTTTCTTTAGATGTTCATGTATGATTCAGATAAAGACTTTCATAGTTCATATGTGCAGCTAATACATCAAACTTTCTGTGCATTTCAATGGGGCTTTTAAAAAGATTCAGTCTTACAAAAGGTTTCAACGATGGTTCATACAATTTTCCACAGTTTTATAGTCTTTGTATAAAGAACAGACTGAAGTGAAAGCTGTTTTACATGAAGGGCTTTTATTAGCATACACTCACTCCCCTGATTCTCACTTCTGAGTTTATTTTATTCACAGTCTACCATTCATGAACTACTAACCTGTGCAGGAAATTACACTAACAGACCGCAGTTAGTGTTTACAGTAAACTCATTCGTAGTGTCATTTTGTGGGTGTGTTGTTCCAAAGAAATGCAAGAATAAAAGTTATATTAAAATGTTTTTGTCAGCTGAAGAAAATCATCTGCACTGATATGTTGCACAGATGAAGCCACAGGACGTGTTGCGTCCAACAGAGAAACTGCAGCAGCATGTTATTTAGTTTTAACATCATCATTAGATTATTACATGCATCATGTTGCAAATATGCAAACACACACACACTGAATGATTTGTTGTCAGCTTGTAACAGTAGCGTTCATGACCTTGAAATCACGTGCATGTTTCTGCTTGTTTAACACTCTCATATCTAAACACTCTTATGGTCTTTTCTCCACAACATACAGGTGTCACATGACTTTGCCATCAACTTTAACCCAGAGGATGATGAATGTGAAGGTACGAGCAGAAGCAGTGTAACATTGTCTGTACATGAGAGAACGTCACATGGGTTCTGTGCTTCCAGAACATCAAACCTGAGCTGCAGTCTGAAAGCTGGTTTGTGGCTGGCTTAAAGTGATCAAGCTAGTTATTCACCAGTACAGACCAGCATAAAACCAGTTACCATGTTCCAAAACACAGCTGAACTGAGATTCTGTCAAGCCCATGTTTCAGTACTAGTGCTGGTGTGACTTTTTACATTCACATACAGTCACATACAAACTGTATGTCACACTTTATATGACACAATGTTTACAGATATCAAATGAGTGAACTGATGCATTGCATGTCACTGGTTATATATTTAAATATCTGCTGTAATAAAGCCACATGCAGAATGAAATTCATGTGGTTGTTAAATGGACATGTTCTCAGAAGCAATGGCAGTGACAGGTGGCGTTTGCTTGCCAGTAGGTTATATATTAACATGATCAATTATGTCACAAACCAGTAGAAACACAGGCAGTTTCTCCAGTAGGAGAATCTCTTTATTTGGTGAAGGAGTAGCAATGAAGCTTCTTGTCACAGAGACTCAGAGTGAATGTGGAAAATCTCGGACTTGTTTCTGTTCCTGCACATTCCTGCAAATTCCTGCATGAGATGGAGAGTTTTGAACCAGTCTCTGTACTGGTTTGATCCTTAAATCAGCTGCTTGTGCTGCCAATCCCTCAGCTCTGCTTTCAGCAAGCAAGCGAGACAGAGAGAGAGAGAGAAAAAGAGAGAGATAAAAAACGAAAGAGAGAAGTAATCTTCCTGAAGTGAAGTGATGGTTGTGTTCCTCTTTCTCTGATCAGAGATTCAGGGGGTCGTGCAGGCGTACCAGAACTGCCTGCCCAAAATCCAGCTGTACGGTCCCACTAATGTGGCTCCCATCATCAACAGAATAGCCAAACAGGCGGCTGGAAAAGAACCCATCAAAGACGCTTCTGTGAGTATCTTCAAAGTTTCTGCTTGTGGCACAGCACTCAGGGGGAAACGCACTTAGATTAAATAGAGACCATTGATTGTTTATTCATCAGTCAGTGTTGTTTATTCGCATGTGTTGTGTTTATTTTCTAGCACCTGATTCACTTAAGAAATTAAGCAAATCGGGTAACGGCGCATCCACAAAATGAGCACAGCCACAAAGTTAGTGCACAGAACACTCTGTGTGTAAAGCAGAGAATGAATATCTGGCGAATATCACCAGAACTGATTCCTAAAAAGAATCAGTCATTTCAACCAACTGTACAGTGTGTCTGGATACATGCTCGATTATCATCTGATAAATTACTACTGCCATGATCATAAAAAAACATTTCAAATAAATCCATTCATCTCCAGTTTCTCATATATCATAATCGTATGATATATGAAGATGTATATGTATGTTTAAACAGTATCAGAACGTTGGTTTGTGCTAAAAAATATTTCTCTCTAAAATACTGCAATATTTTCTTTGTCTTTGGTTTGTGCAAATCACTGTTTAAATTTAGTTCACACTGAAGACAAACAAAACGCTTTAAACGTGTTTTTTCTGCTGATTATCTCGAGGGCTATTCTGGTAATTAAAGCTGCTGCAATCAGTTCAGAAATCCATTAACTCTCTTAATGTTACAAGTGATTTAATGCTCCCAGGTCAAACATTTGCCCTCCAGCTTTCTTTTGCCAATTATCTGTGTGTTGCTCCATTTTCATTGCTTTCTGTGTCCACACACTTTGACCTTGTTATGATCTTCATTTATTATTTATTCTTAGATCACCCCTTAGATCCCCAAAAGATCAGATGTCAGTAAATGAGCACAGACAGATCAATGTCCAGAAAGCATTTATTCAGACTGTTGATGTTTCATGTTGTTGGGACCCTCTGGGATTTCCAGGCCAGCAGATATTACTAAGTTTAGCTCACTGGCCAGATGACAACGGTGTCTTATAATCTGTGCATTCAATTAGAGATGAAGGAAAGGAAATGAAGCATTTACATGTAATGAATTTGGTAGATACTTGTGTTGAATTGAGGTACATTTTATCAGTTCATGCACTCACTGGGAATCAAACCCATGACCTTGGTGTTGCTGGCGTCATGCTCTACTGTTTCCTTTCTGAGATGTTTATCACAGTGTGTGATAACAGCCTCTTCACTGCCAGTGTTATCACATCCTGCTGATCCTCACTGATGGAGTGGTAACAGATATGGCGGACACGCGGGAGGCCATCGTACGGGCCTCGTACCAGCCCATGTCCATCATCATAGTGGGCGTCGGAAACGCAGACTTCACCGACATGCAGATTCTTGACGGGGATGATGGAGTCCTGCGTTCACCCAAAGGAGAGCCCGTCCTGAGGGACATTGTGCAGTTTGTGCCCTTCAGAGACTTTAAAACGGTCCGTTTAAAAAATGCTAAACATGTTCATTTTCAGGTCATGATTCCTGATGTATTAAACCTTAATTAATGTCAAATGTAATGTAAAGTGTTACTTATTATTTAGATATTTGGACATTTTGACACATTAGCTGTACTAATACAAAATATAGTACAATATTATAAAGTTATATATGTGATTTTTAAAAGGCATCATTGTTAGATACAGTCATACTGGTATTTAAATGCAGGTAAACCTTAAAGATGAAAATTAGGCTATTACAAATATCTATTGTCTTACCTTCACAAAATGTACGATTATTAAAGGCTTTATATGGTGGATCAGTTTTGATATTAGTGAATCAGCCAGAGAACCTGCAGCAAATGTCAGTGGTGTGTTTGGGTGTGAAACAGCTCTTGTGTTTTCCCCACTGATGTGCACAGCAAGAAAAAATCAACATTTATTTTAAAGAAGTGAGGATTAAAATGTGTAAATGCTTCCAAACTGTGATTCTGATACCCATTAAATACTCAAAAGCTCTCAAACGAACAATTCAAATCACAAATTGTACTTTTACTCATTCCTTTGTGTGATTACAGCACAAACTGCTGTGGAGTTTAATGATTCGCTCATTTTCTTGCAGGCTTCACCAGCAGCTCTGGCAAAGTGTGTCCTGGCAGAGGTGCCCAAACAGGTAGTGGAGTACTTCAGTCACAAGGCTATACCGCCTATGAACCCAGTGCTGAACTCCACCCCCAACTCCATTGCCAACACCCCTGAGTAACATTTGAAGTGGTAAAGCCCTGTGTACTTCCACAGTACTGCAAAGGGGAAGCTGGGACAGGCTGCCTGACCATCACAGAGTTCATGTTCTTCACACATAAGATGCTCATACAGACTGACTTTTTTTTGATCTTGGTGCCCTTGACAATGACAGCTCGGCCAGCATGCTGACTGGAGGCCGTGTACATCAGCCTGTGTAAGGCACTTTGAAGAGCCAGGCGATGCACTGAATTCCCATCAGGACCGCTGGACTTCTGATCCCTGCTGACTCTTTATAGCTGCATAGTGTTCAGAGCCATTTGAGATTTTGCTCTGCCTGCCCGCGTTCTCTTTTCATTTGTGGACTCCTGGAGGACTGGGGCTGAAATGTCCAGGAATATATGATGTATAAAGAATTCTCCTATAGCATATATCTACACTGACAGACATGGTTTTGCTGGACAATTATGCATACTTCATTGCTAAAAGCATCTTCATGTTGATCTATAGATACGGGATGTGGAATTACAATAATAATTGTATTATTTTAGTTAATTTAGTATCTCCATGCTGAAAAAACAGTATGAATTTCCATGTTGGATCAGACTGGTTTATGGTGGTCTGTGCTGGTCCAACTGTTGGGAAAACACAGGAAAAAATGTTGGTCCACTAACATGGTCTTTCTGGTGAAGCTAGTTAAACAAAGAGCTCTGGTTTGTGCAGTTTGGATCTGGTTACCAGACTCAACACAACTTACACACAACACACGCTGGTGAGCAGCTCCAAACTCACTCTCAAACACACAGAGCTTGGTGTGATGACCCCACAGCATTTTGACTCATAGTTCTCTATCCATATAAAGTTAAGTTTAAAGTTACATTTAAAATTACACACTTTACGCAAAATGTAGGCAACGCAAGCAACCCTTATCGTAATAAAATCAGATACAAGTCTTTATTTACTGCTGTTTAGTGGCACATGATGTTGCATAAACAGCATGAATACACTAATCATGAATACATTATGATGAAGATCTATATACATTTTGCATCAAATGACACAATGAATGAGAACAATACAACCATGTCATTTACTGTATGTCATTTACTGTATGGGTGGTTACACAATTTCAAGTGCATGATCACAAATACTAACATTGTACAAAACAAAGAAGAATGACTATATTTACATATTATACTCCTAATGTGTTAGATAACAGCCACAAAAATATCACTTTCTAATAGCCATGAGGACCTTCTGCTAAATGGGAATTCTGACCATGTTAAAATCAACTCTAAACTGCAGTTTTAATACAATAAGACACAGAAACAGACATGCAGTACAGTTGTATCAGATTGTCTCTTTAACATAAAAACTGAACTCTGGCTTATGTTAATGTAGTCTTAAATATTTTTTCTTCACACTATTTTTTGCTATGAACCCTGTAGCACTCAAAGGCTAAATTAATGGGTTACAGTTTCCATTAGCATAATGCCAGTTATGGTTGTAAGCATGGAATTATCTTGCTTTTCAGATTATGGCTTAAACTGAATAGTGTCACATGCATGCCCATTGATGTGCTGTAGTACATATCTATTCAAGCGCGTGAATGGGCCTCAGCTCCTCTCTGCCTGCAGAATTCTCAAGTGCAGAGCAAACATGCAGTGTTGCATGAATGCGTATCATTCAGCTGTTATCTGATTATGTAAACGAGGGTTGCCAGGTTTTGATCCTAACATGCTGTTGATTTCTCACCTGAAATGGCTTTTCGACTGTACATCTAGCCTGTTGGATTTTTGCGAAGCACGGTGATCTTGTAGATTGCAATTAGTTCTTTTACTTTTTGCTTATTTTTTAAATGCATTCCAGATGAACTGCATTGCATGCTCAGTGTATCCTGGGCTGAGGTGTCTCTTCAACGCTCATGCACACAAGCAAA
The DNA here is from genome assembly GCA_036877575.1 of Botia almorhae. Classification (NCBI taxonomy): domain Eukaryota; kingdom Metazoa; phylum Chordata; class Actinopteri; order Cypriniformes; family Botiidae; genus Botia; species Botia almorhae. The sequence goes on along the minus strand of JAZGTJ010001276.1, from coordinate 19,463 downwards.
AGAAAGGAACACATCTGACACATGGGTCATCACTGTGGTATTTTCTTGCAGTGCTGAGGTCCTCGTCAGTTTTCTGGTAGAACAGAAGCTTTAGATATTCAGACACAGACATCATTAGACTTATTACATCAGCTTTAGGCATTGTGGGAGACGTTGGCTGTGGGCTAAAGTATTAAATCAAAGAGAAGATGGACAGATTATTCTGTCCAGATACAAATCTTCATTCAGTTATAGCACATTACCACCTAAGGCTCTGCAAGAGAAATCATTTCGGCATTTAACCTGGTTTTGTCTCACCTGTTTCTCTGGTGTGTTTTGATTTGGATCTCTTTCAGAAGCTGTGATTTCCTGCATGAAGCTCTCTGTGTTGAAATGTACCCGTCTGGTTTTCTTCAGTGTTTTGTATTAAGTGGTCGGTCTCTGCACCTGCCAGTTTCCTGTAGTCTAGACTCTGTAATTCTGCATCAACACTAATAAATATTTTAATAATTTGACTGAAGTGTACGTCATTAGAGAGATTTAAGGTGAGCAGTGGTTGATTTAATGAAAGTGATTTGCAAAACCATCTATCTGCCATTTAGGAAATCTTTTATGATCAAATGAATTTTTATCTCATGTAGAGAAATAAACTGGCTTATGCACAGCCTGTATAAGACAGCAAGTTCATAATTCCAGGTTATTATTATAAATCCCAGTCACTAGATTATATTTTATTACCATTATCAGCTGTGCAGAAAGCTTTATATGGAATAGCCTGTGCAGGATACTTAAACCAGGTAATGATCAAACTCATTTAGACCTGTGCTTAATAAAACAATTAGTAAAAATAACCCGGGGTCACAAAAGCAGACTTCACTCATTATCCTGGACGTAAAGTGTTATGTGTGAGCCGCTAATCTTATTTTACTAAAACATATAGCAGTCTGTAGGTCACACCTACAGTTAACCGCTTTATATTCTTAATAATGTGCATGCAATTCTAACTCTGCTGTCTAAAATGAGAAACTATCAATGAGAAAAAGGGACGTCTTTCCACCAATACTGATTATTTAAATCAGGTCATTTGTAACGGATGCAAGAGCATTTTTCCACAAGACTTTATCTGCTGAGCTAAAGGTACGAGGTGAACTTCTCGCTCTCACCTCCAAGCTCTTATTTTTGTTTGTAGTTTCTCTTTTTTCAACTCTGTCTTTACAATTACAAAACTGCATGTTCATGTTCACCTCGGAGTCATGTTCATCTCTGCCCGTGACCAGTTTGTGGTTGTTTCTGTGCTTTATCGTTTCAATATAAAAACATTTTTAATAAAACTCATTATACTCATTTCCTCCTTTACGTATGTATGATCATATTAGACAAGAGCGTTTCCTGTATGAACGAATAATCGAAGTCACTCTGATTTCAATTCTCGCCGTAAATACTATTGGCGTAAAAACACCCGTAACCATAGCGACAGTGACAACGTCAGTATTAAATATGGCGGCGCTCATTACAAAAAAGTTTAAGCACCATTTATTGACACAGAGGTACTTAATAATTAATTAGACTTACTAACCTGACGCTTAAATTAACCAGAATATAACTATTCACCGATCGCGGCTTTTGTTTAATGGATAAGAGCAGAGTCTGATAAAACTAATGAGGGCCGCTCCGGTGGAGGACAGCGGCTGGATCCACGGGCTGCGGATGTCACACCGCTTCTGTTGCCGTGTCTGTGAGTTAATGAACCCCACACGAAAACACCGACCGACCCATAGAGACACACAGGCACTATGTTATACATTGACAGACCGCTAGTCCAGTAGAGTTCAGTTTACACACGTTTAGTGAGTGGAAATGTAAGTGCTGCTGTTGTCACTCATTAATATCTGTTCACACAGTTCTCTGAACACTCTGAATAAAAGTGTTTAGTACACCAACACAGCACTGACATCAGTGTCCTGCTGCGAGGTGATGTCAAACTATTACTCAGTATTTTCCCCTCCATGTAAAATCATCAGACGATCAGTTCTTGTTTGGATAGTAGTATGGACAGTTTACCTTATATAATGTAAATGTTCGAATTCTATATGTGTTTGAAGGCCATATGACATAGTAAAGCAATTGTACTAGTCAGGAACACATAACCAGTAAAGTGCCACTGTCTCACTTGTGTGACATGAGAGTGAGATCTCAGCTCCAAAAGGCCAGCAGCAGGATTATCACTCGCTCCTCTCAGTGTATCTCAGATGTGTTGCTACCTTTACTTATCATTGGGTGACTGCATGAATGATTGTTGTTGCCATGGAGATTGTGCTGGATGCTTAAGAGGCATTCATGCAGGAATGTAGTGAGATGAGCTGCAGCAGATTATTGTTAAGAGAGCTGAAGATCAGGACTCCCAGAGCTGCTTCAGTCTCAGATGTTCTCAATATGCAGCAGTTTCTAAAAACAGACAAACATATACCGACTATCATGTGCTTGTGAGGATGTGTAATGGGCACATGTATCCTCTGTTTGTTTTCTATTGAATATCTGGGTCTAGATATTATTGGTCTCCTGTAAGGACATTTGATTTAGCAACTGGATTCCATTTGTTTTGGATGTAGTACAGAATACAGTGTAAAGTATAAGGAGGATGCAGTATTCCACACAGTATTCTTGGTCTAAACTGCTCATTTAGGAAAATATAGTACGCAAGCCAGGCATGTATTAATACAGAACATTAACACACTGTGTACAGTATACATCCCTATACTGCAGTTACAGTGAGATTGCTGTGCTAGTGTGCTATTCCAGACACAGCGTTTGTTTATATGCTAGAATTGGTGTTTTGATCTTACAGGAAATGACCTGTGCATGTTTCTGTGAACTCTATTTACAGCCAATGTTAGCATTTAACTGATGTGTTGAAGGATGTCTTACAGTAAGAGTTTTGACAGGAGATTGTCTGTCTCACGTCTTAGGTCCTGGAGAGTCTGCTGAGCAAAGCAGACCAAAATTCAGCCCACATAAATAAAGCTGATTGCCAGCTACTGGTAAACCTATTTAACTTCAGAAACATTCACTGGCACTAAAAACAGCAGCAGAGCCAAGCCTTGACCCAGGCGCTGCTGAGAACTGCCCACTCAGATTAGTGACAGCACACACTGACCAGGATAGATAGTCTCTTTAACAGAAGATACTGTATTAAGAAGTGTGTCGCATTACCTAGCAGATGACATTAGTCTTCTGTAAATCCACAACCCACATCTCTAAGCATCACACTTTGACACATAACTAGCAACAGTGATGTTTGGCTTAGTAAACACCACTAGTATTTATGTTTATAATTGGTACAATTTGAATTAAAGTAAGTATCAAAAAAGATCATTTTCTTTAGTTTGTAGCAAAGTCATTCGTTTTAAGCTTTTATAAGTAAAATTAATTTGCATCTGCTTCCGATTTTCAGTAGGTACAGACACTTTTAGCTGGGTGGCAGGCAGCTCAGTTTCTGTGTCTAGATAACACACACAAACAAACAACAAAATAGGAACTTCAATTGAGGTGCGTGTATTTGATGTCTGCCCTCTTTACTTTGCATTTCTGATGTAAATGAATGTTCAAAGCGCAGGCTGCACATCAGAACTGTGGCATTTCAACCTACTGACTCCACAGTGTCCAAAAAAGACGTTTCTCTAGCCAGCTGGCCTGTGTCTGCAAAATCAATGCAGAGTCTGTTTTGAAACTGCATATTAAAGGTTAGTTTCATAATAGTTCTTCAAAGTTCATGTTACACCTTCCTAAACAGTGGCCACCTCCATTACAACAAATTAGTGACTAAATGATTCTAAGCTTGATTATTACTTACAAAGCAATGCAAATATCACAAGATATACAATTTGATGTGGCAAAGCTGGTTAATGCTGGTTTGATGTTGGTCTAGCTGGTGGACCAGCATAGTCATGTTGTTCAAAACTGGGCTGGTAAAGCTGGATAACCATCACGATTTTACTGGTGATACTGGTTGATCAATTAAGTCTTGTTGGTTAAGCTGGTCTTGCTGGTCAAGCTGAGAACTAAACTTGTTGGAACAGCAGCATCTAAACACTCTGGTCAACACGCAGCAGTGTTTTTGTTGGCCTTGTAAAACGGTATCTATGTGAGTTTGTGGGCAGTGTATGAGATGAATGCAGTTAATTTCATCCAGGCTTGTTCTGCTTTGCACACAAAAATCCCTGGGGCTAAATTGTTCAAAGATTTGTATGCCAGAGCAGCTGTTTAATATTTCATTTTCCTCTGCAATAAATGCTAATGTGCAATTATACAGACTAACACCTTCCTGAGTCCTTTCAGCAAACCCACAAACCACCACATAGTGTGCAGCCAGCAGCGAGAGAAATCAATCTGAAGCTTAATATTCATTCTCTTAAACAGACACATTTAGCATTAGGACATCTTTTGACTCCAGTAAACAGCAGACAGAATCAGAAGTGTATTTTTATCCAGAGAAACAAAATCCATCATCACTTCATGTTGCTCACCTTTAAACAGAATATTTCTGATTTCTGATACGACATAATAGGTGCACAGAATGACAGTAAACACACTGGATATCTGATGCATATCAGATCACTGGATATCAGTGCATAGGTCATCAGATCCTCCATTGAGTGTTCACCTCTTTCACTGCTCTTCTGATGACTGCCTGATAGGCTCAGTCTGATACAGGAAGAGCTTATCATACTGAACAATAGGTGCGATTGACAGGAATAATAAAGGAATGAGCGCTTGTTGTTAAAGTCAGCTTTAAATGACAGTCACAATGCAGTTCACTCTGCAGTCAGTTGTGGAGCACGACTCCCCTCATGAAGCCCCTGCACTCACTTTAAAGAAGCTTTTTAAGTCAAGTTCACCCTTGAGAGAATCTGCACGTATCCTAATAGAAACACTTGCATAAATACCTGCATTATCCACTGACAAGATTCTGAAAAGACTGCACTACCTACAGCGACAGTCAAAAATAATCTCTGCATAACTATTTGGCTATTGATTATATTGGCCTTGATGATGTCAAGTGCTTTAAGTTACTGCATTTTGATGCAAGATTTATTTTTTAGATTAATGTGCCCTGGGAAACTGCACAATAAATATAGAAATTACAGTTTGACAGATTTTGTGAGCTGTCAGTCAGTTTAAGGGGAAGAGGATGTTGGTTAATGTGCATTTACTAATTACTATTACTTAGCAGACAGTAGACTATGCAGTCTGCTGCTATTATGGACATGCAGAAATATTGTATGTATGTACTATTGCTAGAGCCTGGCAGATAGATTCTGTGTTCTCACCTCTTGACATTCTGTATGTGAATGTCTTTGTTTTTTTTGTCATACAGTGACAGTTCATAGTGACCAGAGGCTTGTAAACTCCAACAAGGGCAACAAAACACTTTTGATCCATGTTGAAAGAACAACAGAATTCAGGTCTGGAATGACATGAGAGTGAGTCAGTGATGACAGAATGTTCATGTTCATGCACTGTGTCTTTAAATGAAAGAGCATTGTTACTGAATACCAGCTCTTCACTTCACAAACACGAGCCTGTCAACTCTGAGTCAATGCATGTCTAGTTGTCTATTCATGCAAACCCCTGTCAGCCAGTAGTTTGCTAAGGTTGTCATTTAGGCTAGAGAAAAGTGTGTGTAATTGTGTGTGAGCGTGTGTGTGTTAAGGGTAAAAAGTTTGTAGTCAGGTGTTTGTGTATGTTTAGTACATCTTGTTCTGAAGATCTAATGACTGTGTGTCTATTCAAAGGTGGCATTCATCAATACTTCCTCTGTTGAGGTGTTAAATAAAACACTCATAAACACAGAGACATTTGGAACTGTACATTAATTGTTGTGCCCTTATTGGGCTTTAATTGCCTGTAATGATCCAGTTAACAAGTTTAGCAGTGATTGTTGTAAATGAGTAACATAGAACATTCTTCATGACTCTTTACTGGGCAGTTGTGTGTGTACTCCAAACAGCCTGTACTGAAACTTGACGCCCTTCTTGAATCCATCATGTCAGTTCTGTGAAGCTCTCCTGAAATTTCTGAAATATAATGAGTGTTCTGGGTGGAAGGAGATACTGTTAGTGCCAAAAATGAGCTAAATGCTCTCGACAGGTGAGCAGGGTGTGATGATAACATGCAGCACAAAAACCAGCTCACTTTCAGTTCTTCCTGTGAGGAACCCTTCAGATGTAGGAGCTTTGCCAATAAAAGAACGCTTTCATCTCTAGGGTGTGCTGACAGCACCTGATAACAAAGGTTTATGAAAAGCTACGGCAGAGACTTGCAAACAAACAAACATTTAGTGTGAAGTTTTGCCAGAGATTGATGGTTTTGCTTGCCGTTTTTGCCTCTACTGTCTTTGAGAAACTTTGCTAAGTAGTTTGATGTAAAATTCATGAGCGTGTGATGTCACCTGTCTTCCAGGTCTCTGTTCATGACTGTTTGTCCAGTACTTTGACCTCCAGACTGACCCCAGCACATTTACTTGTCATACAGTGACACTTACACTGCTCTCTGTAGAACAACACGGACTCTGTTTTCATAACCAGACAGTGTTCCTGGATCAACAACTTCTGTTATTCCTGAAACAACGTTACTGTCAGAGACGACAGACCCCATGCTTAACCCCAGTCATGACCCTCAACAAACCCTAAAATCTGATTGGTTGATACAAAGGTTGTTAAATGTTTATGCAGAGACACGTGCTGTTTGAGAAACAGTGTAAGGCAGGGCTCATGTCAGCACTGATCTGTCAGTACTGCTGGTAGACTGTGTGTCTGTAGACCTGTGGTCAGTGATTATCTCATCCTGACAGGCAAACCGACACACATCGGCTCTTAGACTTAGTGTAGTATAACAACAGCTGGATCAATGCCATCGATCAGTCTGCTGGGAGGGGACTAATATACAGATAAAAAAACATCAACTTTTTCAATCTTATTAGCTGAGGAGAGAGATAAAGATTCATACTCCAGCTTAATGTGTAATGTGAGTCATTTGCATTTTAATTAAAAGTGTAAACACTGTGGCACTATCAAAACATTGCTCTGTTTAAGTATCCCAGCCAACCTGACACAGAAACATTGTGTCAGCCAATGAGATGAGTTTGGGGTGAGACTATTTTATTTTTTTTTACCAATGGCAGACGTTGAGGTTATTTTGTTACATTATTATTTTGAACTGAATATAATGACTGTATATTGATAAAATAATACAGTTTTTGTCTTTGCACAGTAAGAGGCTGTTTGTGTAAGTATAGAGCAGGTATGCAGCAGAACTAAGAGAGATAGTAAAGAAAGTGTTTAAAACAAATCGAATAAAATAGTTTTATAAAATAGTCCGAGAACATTCCAACAGAACGTGCAGATGTCTCCTAGCGTGTCCATGGAACATCTCAGCAGACTACATTAGCATGTAAAATGATATGTAATTCAGAAGAACAAAGGTCATGGTCTTCTATCTTCAGCAGTATTGACTGAAATCACATGTTTCAGAGCTACAGCTCTCTCTCACTTTGCCTACGCAAGTTATGGGTGCAGAAGTCATTTCTGTGTGCCGTGCTGTTCCTCATACTAATTTCTATCATTTCTCACTTTTCCAGCACAGAGGCCCATGTCTGCATAGCGAGATATCCCCTCACGACAAGAGGAGCAGGAAGGTTTCGATAAATGGTTAAAACAGAGGGATTAGTTCTGGAGGCATTCACTTTATCTCTAACCCTCCAAACCCCTCTCATCAGCTCTGAATTCAGATGCTCCCTGCTTACATCTGTCATCTCTTAAATGTGAATTGCGTTCTAATTAGTCTGTGGATGGATTAAGAAGCCGACTGCAGAATTATATGAGGTGAAGGGAGCAGAATTATTTGTTTGCATTGTGTTCTCGTCACCTCACTCAATGCTGTTTTGATGTTTCAGTTCCTCGATTATTTTCTGCCCCATGTGCTCTGATTTGACAGGTTACAGAACACCTCCCCATCTAAACTTTATTTCCACCTCAGCAGCATACGTGCTGAAAGAACACTTAGACCGCATGATTACCGGCCCAGACTGGTTTGAACTGGTTTATGTTGGCTTGGTTCTGGTCTAGAGGGTATGTTGCGATCACTTATTTAACAGTAATGGTCTCTCTCCATCTCTGTATACTAGGGCTGGGCAATAAATCGATTTTATCGATTAACTCGAATGTGTAGTTTACATCGATTTGCTTGAATGAAAATCGGTTTTCTCTTTAACGTAATATGCAGACGCTCTGAGCTCCCGTAGAATGGGCTCAGCCCTCCCCCCCTCGCGTTTGCCATATTAAAGATACACAAACAACATGACAGCAAGCAGGGAAGAACTCATTCCGAAAAAAGTCATCCGTAATCTGGCAATGGTATGGTTTTGCGGTGTCAGACGAACAACAAACAACACCCCGCTGCAAAGTGTGTTTGAAGTCTGTTGCTAGCAAAGGTAGCAGTACGACC
>JAZGTJ010001276.1:0-10932 GCA_036877575.1 Botia almorhae | reverse complement strand
TTTGCGGTGTCAGACGAACAACAAACAACACCCCGCTGCAAAGTGTGTTTGAAGTCTGTTGCTAGCAAAGGTAGCAGTACGACCAATTTACCGCAGCACCTCAGACAGAAACATGCTGCCGAGTGGGAGAAATGTTGCGCCCTACGACATGAAAAAGATCGCGGCAGCACATGCACACCCGCCGAAAAACAACCTACAGTTGTAGAAACATTCACAAACTGCATCCGCTATGATACAAATGCGGCCCGGTGGAAAGCGATCAGGGATGCTGTCGCAATGTGTATCGCAAAGGATATGGTGCCCATACATACTGTGGAGAAGCCGGGGTTCAAAACAAAATAAAGTTAAAACTTGTTTTGAACAATTTCTTTGTCATCTGCAGATTGATTTTAAGTAGGGGGGAAAAATCGATTTAAATCGTAAATCGGATTTTTTGTAAAAAAATCGGGGATTTTATTTAGGCCATATCGCCCAGCCCTACTGTATACTGTAGTTGTTATAATTGCACATATAAATACAGTGTGTTTGATGGGCAGATGAAGGTCATGACTTTAATGGTTTATTCTCAGCACATCAGTTGAGAAATAATTTTGATGAACTTCGCTGTAAAACACAAGAAAAGTCTTCTGCATGGAGAGGTGTCCTCGCATGCCCAGCAGTAGTGTGTGCAATGCAGTGAAAGCCTGCAGATATGAAACCCTTGTGGTCTCATCTCTGTTTATGTGCATCCTGCCTGAGAGGGAAAGTGCAGGTGATTCTCAGTGTTGATGTTGCCTCCAGTCTTACTCGGGTTGCTTTTCTCACATCTTGCCAGGACATATGAGTCACTTCCTGCACTCGATTTTCTAATGTAATCTTTCTCTCTAAATGCAATCTGAACACACTGACCTCATGCACTGGTTTCAAGTGCAAGCTAGAACTGAAACATGTTATTTTATGTTAATTAGAGATTGCTGCATATAGCTGATAAATGTCCTTTGACAATGGAAAATACACTGTTTGGCTCACACTGTTCGGATGTCTTGGTTATATATTTAGCAGAGCTATAAAGATATATGGCTAACAATAAGAAGTGTCCAGGAACCTTACTGTAGGTGAATGATTAGAGTAAATCAGAATCAGAAGCTTACTGTAGGTGAATGATTAGAGTAAATCAGAATCAGAAGCTTACTGTAGGTGAATGATTAGAGTAAATCAGAATCAGAAGCTTACTGTAGGTGAATGATTACAGTAAATCAGAATCAGAAGCTTACTGTAGGTGAATGATTACAGTAAATCAGAATCAGAAGCTTACTGTAGGTGAATGATTACAGTAAATGAGACATGAGCTGTGTTTCAAATAACACATCAGAAAGTGTTTTTCTCCACAGTCTGGCTTCAGCAGAAGATACAGAAGAGAGAGTTCAGATGCTAAATGCTTCATGAAGCAGCAGCTGTAAAGGGTCATAATCTTGGTGAAAAAGATGAACAGTATAAGCAGTTTCAGAGAGCCACTGGTCTCTGATCTGAGGATTGTGTTATATCTTCTTTTGTGCGACTGCTCAGCTCTGAACCATGACCATTTTACCTAATAACTGAAGACTGCACAAATATCCCACTGGGATGGCATAATCTTTGCTATTTCTCTCTACAGTAACTCCCTCAGAGTGCTGTTTATATATGTAATATAAATAAATACATATACACACGGCTGGGAGAACATGGATCTTCAGGATCATCAGTCTGTACCCGTTCAAGCGCATGCTGTTAATTAAAACAAGAACACATACCAGAAACAATGGCATGTCAAGTCATCCATTTTGTTTCATTGCATAAATGTGAAATGTCCTCTTGTATTCACTGTCAGCATGTTAAACCAGAAGATGCATGTCACGCAGTGCGATCTGATAATGTTCCCAACAGAATCCTGTAAGCGTCAGGAAGTCTGTTCATCTGACCCTCTGTACAGAAGAGTTTACATGACAAATATCACAAATGCGTATCAATATCACGAAAGTGCAGAAATATTTGTATTAATTTCTTTGTTTATTATTTAGCAACATTAATAAACTATTTTGCTTCAGTTGTTTGAACCCCACTGTGTGTGTGTGTGTGTGTACTGTATATTATATTCATTTCTGTTTCCTATTATATTTAGCATACAGTGGGCAGACAGACAGAGAGAGAGAGAGAGAGAGAGAGAGAGAGAGAGCACTATATCCCCTCAGATATGTCCTGTTTACTCAAGAACAAATGCTGCTCACGCTGTTCTTTAATACCACCAGAAAGCAGCTACATCCTAATCTGAAGAGCTAATATTTAACAATTGAGTCACATTTCAGAGAAATAGAAGTTCCTGCACTTAGAATTGCTTGATTTGTATGAGCTATATATAGTCTTATGCTGCATCCTTCTACAGAATAATGGTGTTTTTTTAAAAAGGAAGCATCAACTTTTAATAAAGGTTCAGCAGAAGGTCTTTCTGTGCTGTGCTAGTTTACTGGCATTTGTTTACATCTCGCATTATTTGTCACAAAATACAAATGTCACGTGTCTGTGTAATGAAAATAATCTGTTAAATGCTGACACAAATCAATAAATATCATCGTAATCAATACCCCCATATAGACTGTGGGTCAGTTTTTAATGGAAGGGCAATAAAGGATGTTTACAAGAATACAAGAATGTTTGCAATGCTGTTTCCATTCATTAGCAGCAGACTGTGACAGCCTTTTACAGTCAACACACAAACTAAACTTGCATTCATGCTGCTAAAAGACAAAAGCCTTACTCAGTTCTGTGCTCCTGTACAGGCCTGTGAATGCAAGTACATCAAATGAAAAATCTCCTTTTAAATATATACAAGCATATGGATGATGATAAAACATGAACAGAAAAAATCTGACCGGCTTCTTATGGATGTGTTTTAATAGTCTGTTCTTCTGTCACATGGGGGAATTGTGTTCCCTCTCCTCATGCAGAATTCCTTCCTGACATGTACAGCCCAGCAGAGCACTGTAACTGGATTAAGATCTTTTTATTTGATCATTTCATAACCCACTCCTTACTTTTAAACCACAATTCCATGTGGATTTACATACATGTTTCAGGTCAGGTCGAGGTGTGTTTGTTTTTGCTCATCTATTTGTTTTCTTTCCAAAGAGAATCCAGAGCTTCAGTACAGAAGTTGTGAGACGTCTAGATTTCCCATCATAACACTGAGGAAAAGCGTCGCTTCGTCTGATGTTTGGATGACTGTTCATTTATCATTAACATGTGGCTGCATTCTTGATTCTGTACACAAATCTGTCTCTGACAGCAGATAGTGTTGATGTAATATGTGGAACGAATGTATTATAATGTAATACATTAGCTCGTTCATTACAGTTTTCTATGAAATTGTTTGAGATATGGTGAATCAAGAGTTTGATTATTATGTGAGTTGCTACTTTTAATTGTGTTACTGTAGTTTATCATACAGCCCTGAGTGACTGTGTGTGAATTTAAGAGACGTTTCTGTACAAGCATAACATGTCTGAGACAGATGATTCAAACACATCACTGAATTGTAAACTGTCAACATCATAGTATTGTAATTGATCAGCAGTGTGTGGAATATAGTACAGTTTTCATAGATCACTTTCATAGGAACTATTTATAGACCTGCTATAAGTAAAAAAATTGATTTGTACTCAGGTGCACCCAGCTGAAGTTAAGGTTTCTGTTACTCCCCATTCAGAGAATCTCAACAACACAACATGTTCACATCTCAAGATAAAAAAACATGTTTGTGCTGATGCTCAAAATAATGTCTTCTTATATCCCAATGTAATGCAGTGTCAGCACGTCTGACATATATAGACTACACCAGTGTTTCCAAGAACAAAGAAGGGCTCGAAAATAACCTGAAGCAGACATACTCTCGTAGCTACATAAGTGTTATTAAAGGTCCTCTTGCAGAGAGACTGTAATTACACACATTAGCTTATTCAGATCTGACATAAAAGACATTGTGTAAAAGTGTAAAGGAGGCCGGAGGACACGTTACCCTGTTTAAAGAGACCAGACATGAGTTTCCTAATGCTGAAAATATGATCATGAAAGTTGTGATATCAGCGAGTGTTTATAGCGGATTGGGATTTGGGGAAAACTGCAAATGGATTTGGACACCATGCAACAACATTTAATATTAGGCCAGAAACATACATATAAAAAAGGTGACAACTTTATATTTTCAAATTGACACTTAATCCATTTTTTTTCTCTTTAAAATAATATTCTAGATTGTAATATGAACTGGACTAGAGGAAAGATCTAATAATGACATTGTAAAGTATCTCTTAACACATAATGATTTAGTATTTGTGAAGAGTAAATTAGATATAGGGAATCATTAATGTTGCTACATATGATTTTTGTATTACATTTAGACCCTATTAATATTGCTGGAACGCTCATTTTAAATATGTATAGTGCCGTATTTGATTAACATTAAGCATAAAAAATAGGAAAAAGTCAAAGAAAAACATAAAAATAGATGCACATGTGAGGATTCATTTTCTTAATCTTTTAAAGCATTGTGCCATTTCTGATGTTTTATTAAAGATTTCATCAACTGAAAGAAGGTTTCTATATCGATGTTTTGTAGAAAACTAATAAGGCTGTAATTCGTTCATTGTTTGTGCTCAGTGGAGTCCTTCATTTCCTCTGTCTGAATCTCTATCAACGCTGATCAGGAAACACATGACAGAACAGAGGAAATCTGCTGCAGTTGATTTATGTGTTTCAGTACTGGTTGGTTTTTGGGATAGTCATTGAAAACAGGGCAGATATCTGCAGGTAATTTGTTATTGTGGACAGGCTAATGGCTTAATCTTAATACACACACAAACAAACGGCTGTACGCCCTCGCCAATCTCATTAACTCACCTGGTGTAACATTCAATAAACTCACCATGGGTCATTACCATAGCTGTAGAGATTCAGAACAGGGCATGTTTATTGACTGTGGTGCTCATAAGACTGTTATGTCCTGCTCAATATAAGATATAATATTAATGGTGCAATGTATGATGCCTTACCTTTCTAGTAATACTGTACTCAAACAGTTACAGTGATTGCACCGATGGGCATTTTATTTACTGTTTAAAACACAGAACTCGCTGGTAATCACTGAGAAAAAGACCAGCGTAACTCATCAGTATACAGCGGCCCAAAAAAAGATCAAACATGTATGAATTTCATTAATAACGAAACATCAAAACAACCAAGTGACATCAGCAGACAATTGATGCTAGACCTTCTCTCATAACTATCTTCACTTCTCTTTTTTCGCTTGTTAGTTCACCTTAAGTTCACACAAGAGATTTACTAGATATGTGTAGTTCATCCTTTTAACTGTTTAATTGTGCCACAACCCATGTAAAATTTCAGCTTTTCAGCTGTTGCAGTCATATAAGATAGACGTGCATATGTAACATTTATATATTGTAGCTGTAAACAGTCTCCTGTAAACAATGAGTCAGAGGATCATTACAATTTCCTGGCTGTTTTTAATGACCTTCATTTAATTCAGAGCTTTAAAATGATCTATGCGCTGGGGACCAGGATGTAAAATGGACTGTGCATGACTGTGCATGCTAAGGATGGTTGGATATTTTTAAGAAATGTCACATCTCCAGAAGGTGGAAGCTATTTGCATTTTATACCACAAAGCACAGACTCGATGCTGTGGATAATTGGGCAGGTCGAAAACTTTGTCTCTTTTGTGTCTCTTTAGAAAATGTAGGCGGTGAGGCAGATGATCGCGTCAGAGGAGCAGTGCAGTCATGCGGGAGGGTTCGTCACAGATGGCTGTAATTAGCAGGAAGGAGGAGAGGTCAGTGTAAGCAGTACCCTGTTCCAGACTGCCCCTCAAAACCTGGACTCACCTCACACCAGACTGTTCCAGACTGCCCCTCAAAACCTGGACTCACCTTACACCAGACTGTTCCAGACTGCCCCTCAAAACCTGGACTCACCTTACACCAGACTGTTCCAGACTGCCCCTCAAAACCTGGACTCACCTTACACCAGACTGTTCCAGACTGCCCCTCGAAACCTGGACTCACCTTACACCAGACTGTTCCAGACTGCCCCTCGAAACCTGGACTCACCTCACACCAGACTGTTCCAGACTGCCCCTCAAAACCTGGACTCACCTCACACCAGACTGTTCCAGACTGCCCCTCAAAACCTGGACTCACCTCACACCAGACTGGATCTCCTGTTATACTGAGGGGAAGGAAAATGTCAGGAGAAAAACTAAAGCAGGTGAGCACAGGTGAAGAATATACTTCACACTGCTGAGAATTGGACTAATATGTATCTGGCTCTCTGTATGTTGTGAGAAAGGTTTATCTGTGAAGGACAGTGGGGGCTGCTGTTTTCCCACAGTGTGAAACAGAACAGATGTCGCCTAATAAAAGCAAGTGTTTACTCTGATCTCTCTAGATGTTATTTTAGTGTCTACAATGTTGCTACTAAAGCTGCTTTTCAAACTACTAACTAAATTGAGCTCAATTGAATGTGAGTGATCTAATAGTTATTTATCTCAGATGCCTCTCAGAGGACAGTTACTCTTACAGTGATGCAGTTTGCAGACACCTGGAGACTCTTTGATTTCATGGGGTCTTTAATGCCCTAGTGATTTATCAAATTTATCAACAAAAAAGAGAGATTTTTGTGCTGCATGTTTTGCTGTAACATCAGAAGGACAAAAGTCTTGTTTTTTAACCGGTCTTCCCTTGTCTCCATGATCCACATGGAAATGTCAGAGCTGCTGTGAAGTGAAGAGAGGAATGAGAGAACACAGTTTCATCTGCCAGCCAACAGTCTGCAAGGGTTCAGGAATGACTGCGGGGCTACAGCTCCAATGGTGTGAGGTGTGTGAGAGAGAGAGTGAAATACTGCGTGACGACCCCTCTGGGTGTGTGTGTTTGTCAGCTGAACTGTGAGGCTAGCGGCCCTCAGATGTGCTAAACATGTCAGCAGTAGAGTTGCTGAGTGTCCCCTGAATGACACGACCCCACCTGGGTTACATCGCACTCTGTCACTTCATTCAAGAACCCGACAGTCTGATAAACATGAAAACACGAGGATACACAGTTTTATTCCATCTAAAGAGTTGTCAAATTGCTTCACTTCTGAAAGGCAGAGAAGTCCAGTTTAGAGTGAATGATCTGTGGAAGGTGCGACTCAACTGGACGCACAAATGTAGAATGAGAGATTTCTACCACACTGTTTCAGAAAAATACTTGTTTTTCACCTACACTACTCATGCAAATTAGTTAATTAATAAAAAAATACAAAAAAATATTGTAGTATATATATATATATATATATATATTCATATTATTTACTTTAAATAAGTTAAATTAATTAAGTTATTATAATAATAGTACAATTGTCTTGAGGTATTTTGGAAGGCAGCAAAATAAAGATTTTGGAACCGTCTGCACATCTGAGCATGTCTTTAATGCCTTTAAATGCTGCCTATGGAGACAACCTACTAGATTTTGGAGCAGAGCCGACCTTTCCCATCAGAGTGATAATACATGCAAAAACCATGAACTTACCCAAAGCCGGCCAACCAGATCAAAGCTTGCCATTTTCAGAGCGTTGTATTTAGACTGAGGCTACATGCATGTGAGTGTTCTAATCTAATTGGTCACCATTCTTTGCCCATGTGACCTGTGTAAAATCATGTGATGGTGTTTCACAGATTGAGTGGGTTATGATGTGGGCACAACACTAATCCTGAAATCAACATTCTCCACAAACATCTCTTCTTTCATGTTTGTGAATGTGTGCATGAAACCACAGTGACAGCCGTGTGTGTCACAAACTCAGTGGAAATGAAAATCTCCTCGGATTACTGCATAAGACCTTACATCAGGAGCGTCAGCCTGAGAGCGGCAGGTGCTGCTGGAAAGAGGAGATGATGAAGATGAAGATGAATGGATCCTCAGAAACCAGCAGAGATTAGTCCATCTGAAGACTCTCCCGTGAAGATTTGTCTTCTGTCTCTGTGCCAATCAGACGCTTCTTTCAGCTCATTTCAATGGAGGATGAAGAGCTGTGAGAGAGAGAGAGAGAGCGAGAGAGCTCTGATTGTGTGTGAAGCTATATCTGCTGATCTCTCCATTCCTCACAGTGACTATACCATGAAGATCCATGAATCTACTCAGATAGTTGAGAAGGAACAGCTCTCTTCAGCAGCCCCACCACTGACTAACAAAAGCAAATAGCAATGTGATATTAACAAAGAGCTATTGGACATTTCCAAATATATTATCCAGGCTCTTTGTTTTATCCCACCCCAATTTCCTGTTTCAATAAGAAATACACCAACACACAAAAGAACCTTTTGTCAAATCATGAGATTTTAAATATTAAAGGGTCAAGTCATCCATTCTATATTCTTTCATGTTTTTATTAAGATCCATTTATAATGTCTTCATGTTCTCAAGGAAACATTGACAATCGGCAGCGGGCAGATGCTTGTGGTCTGTCCAGAAGACAGTGGCAGGAGTCTAGCTGTGAAATGAATAGGGACTGTACAATGAACTGGACAGATATCAAGGAGAAGGGCCCTGTTTTTCTTCGGTTGTGGAGAATAAACACAACAGAGATCCACAACAGAGATCAACAGAGTTTTGTTTGTCTGAAAAAGCAACAGCTACATGTGCCACTGCAGTCTCATCTGTGGGGTGGAGCGATGCTCACTGCCAAATACTTTCCATACCAGATACCAGTATCTCTCTAGTCATTTTCAGGATGGACTTCAAGACCTAGAAAACTAATGTATGAAGACATCGCTGAGAAGTCTAATGCAACTAGATATAAACGCAGGGGGCGTTGTACTGGCCTCTGTAGCCCACTGTTTACGGGTGGACTTTAAAGACTAAACAATTGAAACATAAGTCTCACATTTAAAAAAATGTCTTCAGTGAACACATGGCTAATATTACACATTTGGTTCATTTTTCTCATAATACACAATTTCAATATATAGTCTCTGTTTTAAACGTATCTCAATGTTTTGTAGTTAAGCAGAAAAAGTGTTTAGATGAGGTCCTGCTCATTGGTCTAAATAGGTATTTATTCCATGTTCAATCTCATTTCTATCTAAACATCTTATACGTTAGTTTCCTTGCCACAGTCTTGTTAAGATTGTGCTGAATGTGACGAGCACACAGTTAAACAAACACTCAATCGGTTCATCCAGTATCTGAATGTGACACTCTCTGGAGTATTACGTATGGGCTAGTCTCGTATGGTTCGTTATTATATAACAATATAATGGGCTTGTTTGTTCACTATTTGCTTGTATTTTTGTAATCATAGTAATGGATCTGACTTTATGAGTGTAGATTCCCCAAAGCAAGAGAAGAATAACTTGATTACTGCACACCCTGTTCTCGGAGGAAAATACATTTACAGGATATAAAGGAAATTACAGTATAATCACTAACGCAGATGCATAAAAACTCTCTACATAACATTTTCTTTTACAAGAACTTCCAGCCCAGTATCAGTCCAAAATATTCTTGCCACTCATAACAGAAGCCAGTTGAACAGAAGGACAACAAATCTCATGACGTGTGCTGTGTTCATGAAGATGCTTGCTTTCTGCTGATGCTAAAATAAACCTGCCCGACTCATTCACAGGCCAGAGGACGTCCAGAAATGATGGATGACTTCTTGCTAGTCGATAAGAAGACAAACACGCTCTCTCCATATCAGAACCCTTTCAGAAGCATTATGGAAGCCCAGGGGAGGGTGGTGCTGGAATATCAAGGGCTAACTCTCCAATATATGATTTTGTCATGATGATACTGTAGCACTGGAACAGCTTTATCTGTATCCCTCAGCTCTGCATGTGAATATAATACTGCACATTAAGTCAACATTCATTTGATATGAGTCACAGTTATGGTGATCACAGCTCACAATACACATATACAGTCATGATGTCAGAAGGTCTGAAACTGTACACTCATTAGGACAAGTGATAAGAAGTTCTGGAGCCAAACAAAAATATCTCACAAAAGGCAATTTGGGAAATAGTATGTGTTTAATTACATTTACAACAACAGATCTAATTGAACTTCTGGTCTTCTGCTTAGAGAAACAAGAATCTGGATGTTCTAATCATGCTGTAGCCTGTATGACAAGATGATTCATTTCTCTGTAATGCTGCAACAATCATTTTCAAAATGTGTGTGTGTGATGTGGCTGTTAAATGCGACAGAGGCGTGTGTAGAATCAGCTTCACAGGCTTCTATAGAATGCGTCTTCATTTTGGCACATGCTTTTATGCGAAGCGACTTACAGTGCATTCAGGCTTTATGTTTCATCAGTAGGTGTCTTCCCTGCGAATCGAACCCGTGTCTTTGCCATTGTTATACCAGATCGAGGAAAACTACAGAGCTTGACAATTTGTGTTACAGATGTGAATGTAGCACAAATTCTGCTGGTTGTTTTTAACTGTGACGTGATCATTCTTTTGATTTTTGCCTAGTGGATGATTAAACAAGCCAAACATAAAGAAATAAATAATAATAAACCAATAAACTTACACTGAAGGAGGGGTGTGAGCAATACCTGGAGACCAGAATTTTGCAGAGGCTCATTACAATTTAATTGAATTCCAATTGAATTTATTTGTGTAGAACTTTATGCATGTACATGTTGTTCCAAAGCAGCGTGCCTTTCAAAATCTCCAGTGAGTAAAGCAGCAGTGACTGTGGCAACAGAAATCATCCTAAAACAGTAAAACTGCTTGTTTCTGCCATCACAGTTTGATACACAGACAGAGATGTAATGAAACTCTCAGCTGTGATCATGTGTTGTGTGTCACAGACAGAGATGTAATGAAACTCTCAGCTGTGATCATGTGTTGTGTGTCAC
>JAZGTJ010001275.1:0-60636 GCA_036877575.1 Botia almorhae | reverse complement strand
AAACGTAACCCTCAAAGTAACCTTTTTGCATGATTAAATTTGTATTAAAAGAAGATTTAGTTAGCACTTTAAATTGCAAGGACAGTGCAGTTGTCCTCAGAATGCAGCAAATGTCAGATTTTCCTGTTGTAAGGCCTAATAATGTAGGTCAAACCAACAGACACACATGCAGGACCCACTTAGTCAAAGTTATGTGGGAGTCTTTGGATCTTGTTCTAGCTTGCACAACTTCTCACTAAGGGTGACTCAGATGAGTGCAGTAAATATTTGTGCACTGTGTGTGTGTGTGTGTGTGTGTGTGTGTGTGTGTGTGTGTGTGTGTAAATCCTCTCTAAAACACTGATTTGGCCAGCATAAGTTTATCACACTACTGGGTGGGACAGAAGATGAAGGAAGACACAATGACACAGAGGAAGTAATGATGTTTAATTTACAGGGACACATAGATGCCTGTATTCAGATCAGTACTACATACAAAAGTTAAAAGTAAAGGTGTGTTTCCAAGTGAAACAGGGTGTTTAATATACAAAATATGTAGGACAGCATGTGATTAATGCATGGAGAAATGGATGGTGAAAAGTGGTCTTTACATGACAGGAGGTTTGGTGATGTAATCCGAGGCATGGTGATGTAAGCTGGTTTAAAAAGTTGTTTCAACAGAGCATACAATTACAGTAAGATTACAATTTTTTTTTCTTTTTAAAATAATGTGCACCAATAAGTAAGATAAAAAGTAAAGTGGTTTAAAAGTAAACAGGGTTCTCTTTTAAGGGAACTTGCTCTGTGTTGTATGAGACAATTTGGGAATGCCCTCAGCATGTAAGTGTCTGAAGCATGTGTGATACTAGTCCAATTGTGACTGGTGTTGAATCATGACATAGCATGTGACACAGGCGCTATATGTGTGTGTCTGTTTAAGAAAAAGAAAGAAAAGTGGAGTGGAGCATTTACAGGCAGCTATCTAACAATAATTGTTATGGGATTATGGAGGCTTTAGCTGGTTACCTCTCGCCCAAAGTACTGCTGTACTACATCTGCCTTGGTGGGCAAAGCTTATATGGCGTGGGTCATGCTGATGCTGGTCTGCACACTTTGGCCATCTTGCAAGCATACCAGGCCAACCTCCTAAAAGAACTCATTGAGGTCAAGGGGGTCAAACCTGTCAATATTAAAGAGCTTTGTCAGGCTGTAGTCCACTAAGGAGACGGCCCATGCCTTTGGTCGCTCCATTGCAGCAATAGTGGCGACGGAAAGATATTTGGGCTGAACCTGTTGGGCATGTGGGAAAGAGACCAATTGATTCTCCCTGATGTCCCGCTCTCGCTCTCTGGGCTTTTCAGTGATTCCGTAAACAGTGGTCCAGAGGTTTTAGGAGGTAAAGGAGCAGTCAGCCTAAAAGATTTCTAACTTGCCACTCTCAAGCTCATGAGACCGATGCCAGGTTAGCAGCTCTAGACGTCAACAAGCTCCTCTTACAGACAACAACAGCAGGAGAACATTGCTAACAGGGCTTCCCCAAAGTGGGCTTGGGGCAGAGCAGAAAATGGATCTGAGGACTATTATTCTTTTGAAGAAGGCTTTGGTAAAGAGAACCCGATGCCAGCTGCAGGCCCTTAAGGGCAGGGAAGTGGTCGAGATCTACTCCTCCACAGAGTTCTTCAAAAAAATGTATGTTTGCATCCCACTGCTCGGTTCGCTTCGGAACACATCCTTTTTTGACAGACACACTCTGTAGTTTCCACCTGAAGAGCTTGCTGCCTTCCGGGATTTCAGTTAGCATACCGAAAATTGAATTTGATTATACCCTGGTGGTGCTTCACTTCAGGTTTTCGTAGTTGAACCAAACAGGACACTCAAGCTTGGCCTCGAGAGGCTAATTCATCTAGCAGGTTTTTGGAGGCATGGAAAAGCCTTTTAAATATTTCTCAGTGATTCATGCACACTGTAGAGAAAGACTACAGGCTACAATTTGGGTCTCACCGTCTGAAGTTCAAGAGGGTGGCTTGTAGTATTCTAGACCTGGAGCAGAGTCAGGTCTAGTGCACTCCCTCCTGATAAAGGATGCCATAGAATGTATTTCTCCCCCAGAGTGGGAGTCCAGGTTCTACAGCCGGTACTTCATAGTTTCAAAGAAGAATGGTGGGTTGCGTCCCATTTTGGATCTGCGGCAATAGAACCATTCTCTGAGAAGATTTAGGTTCAAGATGCTGACTATTACTATAAGGGGTAAACCAGATCTGAGGAGTGGTTTGCCACAATAAATCTAAAGGACATGTACTTCCATATATCCATCCTTCCTTCTTACAGGAAACACAACTGTCTTCTGCACATATTTAGTCAATCCTGGCATCAGTGTTCAGGATCAAGCAAGGCCATGCCATCACTCTAAAGCACTTTCAGAAGTTGCTGGGGCTTATTGCAACTGCATCCAGTGTGATACCTTTTGGCGTCCTGCACATGAGACCCCTGGAGTGGTGGCTATATAAACCAAGGGATTTTTCCTGAGGGAAAATCAATTCTGTGTGACCACTGTAACGGGCAGAAGCCTTCCTTCCTTGCTCATATGGAAGAAGCCTTGGTTTCTGTCCTAGGGAGCAATGTTGGGGGCATCCTGTCCCCAAACTCTCTTCGCAGATTGGCACACTCTTCGCAGATTGGGAAGTTCCTGTCACTCAGGGCAATGTATATTCCTGGGGACCAGAACTTAGGGGCAGGCATCCTGTTGAGGCAGGGGCTGAGACCTGGGGAATGGACACTCCACCCTGAGATGGGGGAGTTGATATTGAAAAGATTTGGCTCAGTGGAAGTGGTTCTGTTCATGTCTGTCGAAGGGATGGGGTCAGTCTACTTCTAGTAGTCCTGTTCTGGCTGGCATGAACATGATTCTCAGACATAATAACACTCCCAGCGGGCTCTCTGTGAAAGATTCCCATCACAATATATCAAAACTGTGGGTTTGGCCCCTGAACTTCAGTCCTGGAGTTCCTGCAAAAATGCTTTTCTGGTGTCCTTACCACATCCACACTTAAGGTGTATGAGACAATGCAATGATAGTGGCTTTCCATGCTCTATTAAGTGAAAGACAGTTGGGCAGGCACTATTTCCTAGTATGTTTCCCTCATGGAGTCTTAAGGATGACACTTGCGGATCAAGCCCCAGCCATGGATCTGGCTGTGGTTCTGCTGTGTGGACCTTCTGTGTATGCCGGAGTCTGAGGTGCTGTCATTCTAAACTGTGCCTGGTATAGCTTCACTCTGGGACAGACATTTGTGGTGCATTGGGTAAATGGTTTCCCAAAGTATTGTCATGCAACAGCGCCAGTTCCCTCTAAAGGGAATGTCTCAGGTTACAACTGTAATCCTTGCATCCCTTTCTAACGTCCATATACCTAAGAGTGACTTCTTTTGGTCAATCAAAAGCTAAAGCTATTATGTACGGCATCCATTCGTAGCTTCTGTGTCACAATGCAACACCAATCAGAATTGGACTATGTTCACACATGCTTCAGATGCTTACATGCTGAGGGCATTCCCCAAAGTGTCTCAGAGAACAAGGGTTACATAAGCCAAGACATTTTTTGGGGGTGGTGTACTGCAAAAATAAAGAAATATGATGATAGGAGACTTGGCCACAACAGGCTCTTTATAAGTTCAAGTTCAGTTGAAAGTCACTTCTTACAGAATAATGAATACAGCAGGAATTTGAATGAGAATGTCAGAAAGAGGAAAGTAAAGAAATAAATAAATATTACAAATAATAAATTTGGTTCTGGATGACACAGAGTCTTGATGGGCATCATATATTTGTTGTACCATATCAAGAGTCAAAACAATAAAATAATCCCAAATGTTGTAAGTGAAACTTCAAGTTTCAACACAATTTTTCTAATAAGATTCTGGCTATAGTTTGCAAATTAAAAGAAAAACTGAAACTCTGAGTTAGGAGAAAGAGAGAAGTAGGACCATTTTTTATATAAATAGCTGAACATAGTCTAGAAAAGTCAGCAACCATTGATTTTATGACCCTTCTTGGTGTCATCATATAATAGAATACTTTTATTATTTATTTAAAGATCAGATGTCTGATAATAAAGGAGGTTAAGGTCAGAAAATGGTTTAGAAAATGAAGATTAATTTTATTTAATGTGTCTGATCCCCAAGCCCTTGGTACTTTTTCTGCACATTTTTGAGTTAAATTAAATTCTAAATTAAACAGTAATTTCCTTCAAATTTAATAAGTGTTAAAACTGCACTGAATTGAGGTTTTAGTATCCAGTGATATCAGTAAGGGGTTAAGTTTGGAGCACAGCTGATCTGGAGGCAGTGAAGATAGGAAGGGTTAACTCTCGAACTAGAGGAGAGCTGGGCAGAATTCCAGCTCCACTCACGAAGCAGAGGCTTCCAGTCAGTGTGCCAGGGACAGCCCAGTGAGTCACGGAGCATGAGTCCTACAGGGAGAGAGACAAAGAGTTTCAAGACACTAATGACAATAACACACAGGCTATGAAGGAGGCAGAAAATTATATTTTAAACATGATTAAAATGCACTTTTATGCAGAGAAACCTTTTGATACTTGATTTTAAGATCTAAGCATCTAAGACTGAAAACATAATTATTAACATTTTTGCTGTTAAAATATGTCCTTTTTTAATCACACCTGGTTTATAAAAATTAAATCATTAATACAGTTGTACAGTTGTATCTGTTGCTTTCTCTCTTATACACTCTCAAACACACAGACATCTGTCAATGTTTAGGATTATTTTCCCACCCAAATGTGTGAAAAAGTTTGAAACGTTGTAAATATTAAGAAAACATCCAGTTAATCTCAGTCTAGTATCTTTTCAGATGTTTTGAAATAACCGTTTTTTATTTCCAGGAGTTTACTTGCGTTTCCTGCAGAACATGTCTCCAGCAGAGGGAGATGAAGTGTTCCTGTCTGGGCCGACATGTGTGTACATGTGTGTTTGTTTAGAGGTTAGCCTAGTTTCCCCAATCATACTAGTGCTTCATAGCGACATGACCAAGTTACTTCAGTATGCAGATGCCATTGCACAAATACATAGAAACTCACTCTCAGCAGTATAATATTGAAAATAATCACACACACACACAAACACACACACACACACAAAAGACTGACTGTCTGCTTAGTCACGTTTTCAACAGGCAGGACACAAACTGCTTCAGCAAATACTTACATAACCTTTTTAAACTGCCTTCATTTGACCATTGACCATTCAGTAAAGACGCTGCAAAATTAGCATAACATTCTTTAGCTCTCTTGACTCTATAACCAACGAACACATTTACTATGACAATCAATTTAATATTCCTTTAAACAATCTTTCCGTCATTTTGCTATTTTTAGTTATTAAAATGGTGGCTAATAACAAGTTAGCACAGTTTTAGCATAAAAATTACCAGCGGTAACAAAAATATTGAATTGGAAACTAGAGTTCTACTATTTTTTGAGCAGTCTACACAAACGTATAATTTTTTTACAGTGAATCAAAGAAAGAGCGAGAGATGTTGGTTTGTGTGTTGTTTGGTCAGTTTTTCACTTCTATGTGTTGCAACTATATGAAGTCTTACAGTTATCGTCATGTTGTTAGTTAGGAATAATATTATGTTTTTAAATTTGTGATAGTTATAGGGAGATATGGGGAGTGTAGAGTGTTGAAGGGGTTAAGCGTGTGTCTGTGCAAAAAGGCGAGGGAGTCGACATCCTGGCAAGCGGCAGTTTACACAGATGGAGCTGGTCTCTGAATAAACCACAAAAATTCCTCTCCCTGTCCAAGTTAGCACTTCTCCCAAAGAGGACATGATCCTTGTCTCCTTGTTCTCTTTTGCTCTGACTACACAAAACACAAGCAGCAGACCAAGTGAGCCGATTCTCAATGTTGCCTGTACATCGGCCCCTTTACATAGCCACAAGTGCCTGAAAACAGAACCAGAGATGTTAAGCATCGAAAAGACACAGTTTCGCAGAGGATCCTACTTAAAGGTTTAAAAATCCAACTAACAGGGACATTCTCAGAATATTGACTCACATTCTCTAAAAGTTCTCTCAAAAATGTCAACAAACGTTTCTGCAGTAGTTACAAGCCATTGTTATGTATCATTAGTCAATGTTCTAAAAATGTTAGCATAAAAATGTTTTTGTTAAATTGTTGATGGAACATTTTAGCATAACAATATGAAAGGTCGGCACACCCCAAAAATATAGTTTCCTTATTAGACATTATAAAAATAACAGAATATTAAAAAAGCTTAAAACCAAGCAAGAACTATTATGTTCTGTTTTTGCCTTTGTTTCCCATGTATTCTATTCCAGTGTTGATTATTACTTTCATTAGTTCCTAGTTTGTTCCTGTGGTTACACATTGAGTTGTCTTTAGTTGTGATTGAGTTTCCATTGTGTATATATAGTCCGTGGTTTTGTTTAGTTCTTTGTCAGTCCTAGTTTTGGCTGGTGTGTTTTTGAGGATTTCTGCTGTCCTGAGTTTGTTATTAAAAGTATATCTTGAGATTATCCCCATGTTTTATTGGATTACTTACACAGTGCTGTGACAAAAGGACCAACCTAAAACTGAATAAAATGGATTTGGTACCTGTATGCCTACTTCTGCTCACCCAGTATAATCGCTCTTGTATAATTGGACCATACCTGTACGTTTCTGGACCTTGCAAATCAGACCCACTATCATGTCAGTATTTAATCTCATTTTTTCTATGTTGGATTTGATCAGTTGTAAAAAAAATCCCTCTTTCATTTATGGTGCTTGAGGGAGATTTATTGGCTTTGTGGAGCTGGTGCTTTCTACATGTGGGTCTCCTTCCCCTGTAGTGGAGGACTTCAATGACAACATGCCAACCACAGAGCCAATGCCCATCCTTTTCCATATTGCACCTCTCAGAAACCAAGAACTAGAGCCCACTGCAGACCAAGAGCCCATGCCCCATCCTGGAGCCTGAATATGTTATAGAGTCTGACCAAGTGTGTGAGCCGGTACCCATGTCTGTGCCTGTGGGAGTTAGCACCCATCACAGTGCCAGTTGAGGAGTGTTGGCTCATAGACTTTGCTGCAGTCAGTTCATATTCCCTCAACTGGCTCCTGTGAGTCTTTGGGATGACCCTGGCTGGCCCTGCTGCCTGGCCACACCATTACTCCTGGACTTTACTGGTCATACCCAGCTCCCCTGTCATCACCATGGTCACTTAAACCTGCAGTCGTTGATGGCACCCTGGTCTGTTGGATCCTTGGAACTACTTGGGTCTCTGCCTGTACCAGCTCTGCATCTGTCAGTTGGCCCCTAGACTTCACTGAGATGCCCCACAAGATCTCTGCCTTGCCTTATCCTTTCACCCTGGTCTTGGCCTTTTAGTCCTTAGTTTGTTGAGTTATCCTTAATTCTGTGTGTACTTCCTGGTTTTGTTCAGGGGTTTTTTGTAACCATTTTGCCTTTGTAGTGTGGTACTTCACCAATTATTCAGATATTAGACGCTTAATGTTAATCGCACTGAAAGGATACTACATAAATATACAGCTTAACCTTGAAACTCATGACAGGTTTTTTGGAACATTGATTATCACTTAAACTTATTTCTCTATATGTGAAGCAGTATATCTTTATTTGAAGTAGGATTTCAGACAAATCACATTTTACTGTGGTAGGAGTCAAACATAATGCAAACAGAACCATCAGAAGAGGCATACCAAAATATATTGCTTTACACCTGGTTACACGATGTGTCACCACTAAACTTTGTTTATCATCACTTAGATACAATGTATGGTTTAAAATGAGACCAGACACCAGAGTGCAGTTTGGAAAATTGTCAGGGGCCACCCATTGATTTTGGAAAAGATGGATTTGTGTTCACACACTGCATACTGAAACCTGGATTAGTTTGACTACTGTGTGTTGTTAAATTTAAGAGGTGCCACAGGGCTGTAAAGACAGCAGGGAAAAACAGAAAAGGTTGAGTGTATGTGACAGAGAGAGAGACTGTTTGTGCTGGGCTACTAATGAACCACTGACATCATTACAGACTCGGGGATGTCTAGAGATGGAAAGAGGTTAAGTGAGTCAGTTAAGAGAGAGAGGGAGAGAGAGAGAAAGATGAGGGTGGAGAACAGGGGACAAGAGGTAAAAAGTGTATTTAGAGCAAATCACATTATAAACATGAGAGCTAGCACAAAACAATAATTTAAAATTATAATAAAAAAAGTTCTAAAAACCTATCGTTGCTGATTTGACTTATTTAAGCCTGACTATTGATGTCTTAGAAGGAATTTAAAATGAACAACACCACAATAAAAAAATCCATTTACAGCAAAGAAATTACAGCACTGACTGTGAGACGTTGTTGTGACAATACACTGCAATACACTGTGTAAAGTATTCAGATGGACTTTAATCAGAAATCAGAAAGAATAAAGTTTTAATGTTTCATGCTATTTAAATTTCAAATAAAGTTATCTTTTTTGGGCCTATCATATACATTATTTTTATATATGTTAAGGGATTTACAAAACTTTTAAACATTTGACAGTGAATAAGAGTCACAAGAGTCAGAAAAATGCATATGTGAAAAATAAGAGTGAGAGAGACAGAGAGAGAGGGAGGGGTTGGCAGGATGAATATCTGTACAAGAGCCAGATGCCTGTGGTGTCACTGAGAGCGCATTAACTCACACTGATATATCATTACACACAAACACACACACACACACACACACACACAAGCTCTCAAAGACTTTTACCTTATGCACATCTTTTTATAACACTGATTTGAAAAGACAGTATAATAGTTTAACTTGTACGACTAAACACCATTCTAAAGTTTTTAGTCAAATTTACAGTTAAGTATGTTGTTCTGCCATTAAATGATTTCATTACATATCGACTTCTTTGCACTATAGATTGTTTCCGTTTAAGTCATGTTCTGTTTGTATATGACAGAAACTATATGCTCTGATTGCACTGTGGCAAGATATGGACAAATCACATTCGTTCTCTGGACCCTCCCTTTACACCACTGTTTTGATGCACAACAGCATGTCCATTAGAGTTAATTAGTTAAACAATCTTAAGCACCTTTAAATCAGTAAGCTTTTGGACAAACAGGCTAGGTCAGAGTTTCCTCCCAACAACAACAACTACTTCTGGAAGAAAAACTCCAAAATATTTGAGGTCCCTTACACAGTCAGCAATTGATTCTTCAGTATTAAGAATGCTATGACAACCTTCAACACCAAAACCTGTATCTGCTTCATCCCCAGATCATCACAGACTGATTACATCAGTATTGAGAACAAAGATGGGTGCTACTCTTCTCTTGGTAAAACAGGTGGCAAACAGGTGGTCTACCTTAATAGGTACTGTTGTGTGTACCATGGCATCGTTCAGCATGAGCTCAATCATGCCCTGGGCTTCTTCCACGAGAAATCCAGGATCGACCATGACCAGTATGTCAAGATCAACTGGGAGTACATCTCTCCTGATATGGCCTACAACTTCCAAAAACAGAACAACCAACAATCCATATGATTACGGGTCCGTTATGCACTATGGAAGAATGACTTTCTCCACTGAGTCCTGGAAGGAAACCATCACCCCCATTCCTGATCCAACAGTGGAAATCGGTCAGAGGCAGGAAATGTCTAAAACTGACATCCTGAGGATCAACAAGCTGTATGGATGCTGATGCTAATGTACATCTGGTATTACTGATAAATGGATTTAATTCATATGTTTACATTTAGGCATTTGGCAGACGCTTTAATCCAAAGCGACTTACATTGCATTATACTACACATTGATCACTATACATTAAGTATGTGCAATCCCTGGGATCCAACCCATGACCTTGGCGTTGTTAACGCCATGCTCTAACCACTGAGCTACAGGAAAGCTACAGGAAAGAAATGTTGACTGTAGATAGATATTGAACTGAGGTAATTTCTCTGTCTTTTGCTGATACTAATTCTGATATGTGTGTTTGTGTCAGTAAAATGAAGCTAATTAAAAATACAAAAAATTATTTTAAATAATTTTAAAATAAAACCATGTCAGTGTATTTTGGAGAAGGTCACCAGATAACTTTTGCATATTGAGAATTGGATTTAAAAATTTATGTTTGCTGCAATGCTGAGTTCCATTCAAATTTTAAAGTAAGATTTTACCAGATTCTTTTTAAGAAAAGTGCCATAAAATGTCACTTGAGCTCAGACTTTTTTAAAACTAAAACAAAATTCACAAAATGGTAAAAATTCACAACTATGCAATTCAGGTCAGTTTTGAAGGAGGCAAATGTTTAAACCTAGTTGTTGATTACTGTATGCCTACAAAAAACACATTTAACACATTTGTTAAAACGTAATCTTCATGGCATCAGACAACAGAAACCCACTTTGGCCAGGAGTCTAAGATATCAAATAGGAATATCTCACAAACTTTGGAAGCTTTTGGACTTTATGAAGTGCAACTAAATCATTTAACAAGAAATGCATTAATTTGGGGTTCATACATTGTGTAACTGTGACCACAGACAAATATGTGACTGAGCTAAAAAAGAAAACAAGACTTAATTTAGCAATGCAGAGAATGGCATGCAGCGAATGGCATGATCAGGAACTAAATTGCAGATTAATGATCAGCAATTGAAATTAGAGGTTTTTAGTGTATCCGATCTCACAGTAGAGGAAGTCATTGATATCTGAAAAGCAGCTGAGACAGCCAAAACACAGGTGCAGGCCACCAAAAATCAAAGCAAAGATGTGCAGGCCACGCAAAAGAAATCCAGGCATACAAAGCAAAACAAGAAACCTAAAAAAACAGCAAGTCAACAAAATTAGAATGTAAACAGATACAGAACATGGGGAATATCTCATGCAAACTTGTACAGAGCGTGAGAGGCAATACATTTAATATGTGCAGATAAACAAAAAATAGAGAAAATGTTTACATTAACAGCTGTTTAGTTTTCTGAACATTGATATCATCAATAATAATTAGGACAAATTGGAAATGGTCTGCCAACTATGAGCTAATGTATGGAGCTGACATAAAGCTGCCATTCCTCAACTCCTTTTCTTTTCTACTAAAATTAACAGTACCCTTATTATGGTCCAGTCACCCCTAAGGTTAAGAAATGATGGTGATGCTACATGGCTTGCCCCTTGAAGAGCTTGAATAAGCAACCATCGGGTTATAAGACCTGAACTTTAGCCATGAGATTGTAACCAGGTGCAACCCATAGTCGAACAATACCTACAAAAAAAACAGCTAAACAGTGTTACCTACTGTAGCCATGACAGCCGTTAAACAAGTAAAAAGCACCAAGTCCTGACAAGCTTAAAAAATGGAGTCTAACTAGTTTATCATCTGTAGGAAATTAATGTTTATGTCACAGAAACCCCACATTTAGCAGGCTCAGACTTCTCTGCTAACTTCAGGTAGGCTCTCCTGGACACTGGAGGTATGATTATCTTGGCCTCTCCATCATTTATGAGTTAGTTTTCCAGTCACCTCTGTCCATTGGTAACAGTACTATATGAAAGATCAATTCCAGTTTAGAAGTACTAAGTGTCTGGGTTTTAAATCTAAATCAGTACTGAGGGTCCATACAAGGACTGGATAAATTAAACACTGTAACATCACTGCAAGGTGCTCCTTCTCATGGAGAAGGCTGATATAGTAAAGTACATCATACTTTTCTTTTATTTCAAAAAGAAACCCAAAAGATACCTGTATCAAGTGAGATAAAGTGTGTTGTCATGTTTCAAACCACTGAGTGGTGAAAAAAGAATAACAGCCACCAGTTTGTATGTGTATACGTGTATGTGTACCAGTGTATATGGACAAGAACTTGTCGAATACATCTAGACATCTAGCAGGCAAGGCACTGGAGAAGTGGGTGTAGACCACATTTCATTGTACCCTTGGCAAAACCCTTAACCTCAGGTTGCTAAAGGATGACTGTTTTTGTAGTTAAATCATACTGTTAGATCATGGTTGCTTTAGCTTGTCTGTTAAATGAAGGATAACCAGCATAACAGGTGTGTTCCAAACGCTCAGAGCCATGATTTGATAAAGAAATTTAACAACAGAGGCCTGATCATGTCATAAAACCTGTCCCGACCATATATGACTTGTAAATAATAAGCAAAAAAGTCCATAATTAAAGTTAAAACAGACTTCATTTTAACGATATTTCTTTATTTTGATGATCCCATTTCGTTGAATATAAAGAACTACACTGAATCATGCATATTTCTACTATTTGATATGTCTAACCATTTCATCCGTGGGTTTTTATAATCGTGGCCAAAGCGTGAAGGAGTAGAAACAGTTTCTAAAATAAAATCCACTTTTGCCGGGTATCGTCATCACAAAAACTTTAATAGACTCCAGGGCCAAAGCACATCCACTGCTGCACCATAAGCTTTTGATCTCTACCTGTAGCTGTCAAAATAACTGAGAATAGAAGAAGACATGAACTGGTTTAAAATTGTGTTGGCTCTGAGAGACTTGAGAATAATCTGATGTCATGGTCAACACATTTTGGAAATCAAGATGGTAATGAAAAGGTGGCGGCTGGAGGATAGAAGAGGAATGAAAAAAATACATTTTTGAATTTTGAAATGTTTAATATAATTGCTCTAACTTTCTATTTGTTTTATTTTCTGAACTGAGTTTAAAATGGGAAAAGTGTCATTTCATAATTTTCATTATTTTCATTTCATAAATTAATTTCATAATTTCATGTAATTTAAATTTGTATTACATGGAAAAAACGAATTGTTCATTTATACTGTTGCATTGTTGTGTTCGAATATGACAGCTTTTTTTTGGAAAAAAAATACAAACATGAGGTCCAGCAGTGGTCTGCCCCAGTTTCTCCTTTAAATTACACAATGGGTCAAATCTGGACCACCATCATTCATTCATTTAGTGATTTCACACTCATTATTTCTATTTGCAATCGAGTATGGCCCATAGGTGACCCACATTCATTGGTTCTACTCAGTTGACAGTGTGCGGGCCAGATTTTGTTCAAACCAATTGTTTCTACCCAGTTTATAATGTATGGGCCTAATGTGACCCACATCTATTAGTTCTTCTCGGTTTATAGTGTTACAGACAGATCTGGACCCAGAACCACAGCATGTGAAGCACCACATCTGGGCCATAGGAATTGACTCATTGAGCATCCATTCGTTTTCTTCAGTTCAGTATTTGGGCCAGATCTGGGCTGAGGACCCAGGGTATACTTGGGCAGAACAACAGTACTTAGGTGGCCCACAAATAGGCCACAATTTTGGGCCAAATTTTGCTACCTGGGTATGCATAGATAAAGTTGTTTAGCTATTTTGAATCACTGAATATTTTCATTCTGCATTCATGTTCTCCAATGTTCTTCCGATCTAGATACAAATAATTTTGAGATGGCTGCAGATACACATACAGATACTGGCTCCACTGCACACCCTTAGTTAACATGTAGGTGCAATGTTACTTGTAGTCATCAGAATGTGCAAAGGGGACCATCAAAAAAATTGTCACACTTTGCACATAACATTGTGTCTTGCTTTTTAACAGACATTTAAAATACAGTTTTCATTAAATGTTTTTGTCTTTTGCAAAATGGTGACTTTTAAGGGAGTTTTTACCATAACTACACTGGAATTGTTACATAATACTTTTTTAGTATGTGTGTGTAATATTTTCCACAACTTCAATCACACTCAAGTACACAAACTCATGTAGAACACAGGGGCACTAAAGAGATGCCAACAGCTGTTATTTGTTATACTTAAATTCATTGTCAGAATTTACTCTCTCACTCTCTCTTTCTGTCTCTCTCTTGCTCACTCTTTTCTATTTCTCTTGTTTGATGTTATTGCACATCTACCCTCTTTCTGTCTATAATATCTCCAGAAAATATTTTGGTGTAGATATTCTATAAACTGTGGAAAGAAACAATCTCATATATGTGCACATGTAGTATTTTGAAAACAAACATGGATATATAACTTAAATGGAAAGCTGTGTGTGTGTGATTTAATATGAGGAGTTTTGGTGGTTTTGTAATTAGACACAAACAATAACCATGGCTCATCAGTTAATGTAGATTGTAGCTAAAATCTGAATTTTGTGTAAATATGTTTTTTGAATTTTGTGTCAAATTATAGCTGAACTCACATTGAAATCCGCAATAATATTGACTTTTTAATGCAGACTTTTGACTGGCCTTGCTGAGATTTCGTCTAAAACTCGAATTAAAACATATATGAAATATGTGGGTCTTTTTCTCAGGAAACGTATCTGACACACATCAGACTTTTCCAAAAAGTTTTCATTTTCTTTCCATTTAATCTTGTTGTTTAGGAGAAATAATTGAGATATTAAAATAGATCTTATCTGTGATTTTTCTTTTATATTGGATAAAACGAAGATATTTGGATAAAAAAAAAAGATTTTGGACTCCAACAATGGATCATCTGAACTCTTGATTGAAGGAGATCTGGTGTTTCCCAAAAACAGAAATGCTCTCTACAACTCTCTCTGCTTTAACAGCAACTGCTTCTGAAAAAAAACTTAAAACATAGTTGACCTTACACAGTCAGCAGTGAATTCATCTATTATGACTGTTCAGTTATTGAGAACATCATGATGACCTTCAACACTAAAACCTGCATCCGCTTCATCCTCAGATCATCTCAGACCGATAACATCAGTATTGAAAACAAAGATGGGTGCTACTCTTCTCTTGGTAAAACAGGTGGCAGTTTTGTACCTTGGTATCATTCTATCATGAGCAAACCAGAAGTGACCATGACCAGTACATCAAGATCAACTGGGAGTACATCTCTCCTGATATGATCTACAACTTCCAAAAACAGAACACCAACAACCAAACCACTCCATATGACTACGGGTCCATCATGCACTATGGAAGAACAGCTTTATCCACTCAGCCTGGGAAAGGAACCATCACCCCATTCCTGATCCAACAGTGGAAATGTCTAAAATTGACATCCTGAGGATCAACAAGCTGTATGGATGCTGATGCTAATGTACATTACTATACATTAGCATCAGTGTTACTATATGTGTTACTATAGTTACTATATGTGTTACTATAGTTCATATGTAGACCTTAGGTAGATATTGGAATGAGGTGATGTTCTCTGTCTTTTGATGGTACTAATTCTGATATGTATGTTTGTGTGTATGGAAAAATGAAGCTAATTAAATTACAAGAGATGACATAATGCTAATATATTCAAAATCTTGACTACTAAATGACATAATACATCCACAGTCATAATTTTTCAAACTTCATAATTTCTTTAATATTTTAAAAAAGCATAGTGTATGTGTATGGCAGAATTTACTTTTTTAGTGTATAGCAGAATTTGAGAACTACTGTTTGATTTAATGCTGTGCTCCAATTATCTTGGAAAGTCTGAATTTCCAACTTGCTATTTGGAAAAATGCAATAGAATGCCTTTTGAAGTCAGACTTTCAGCTTCATCAATTTTAGTTTTGCAGTCCGAGCTTAAGACTTAATACAAACTATTTGTATGAACCCTGTTCAGACAGACAGTGTGTTAAGCATTGTTGCATATGGAAGCATTACATTCCATGTGTTTAAAGGTGCTGGGTCGTTCAGTGTTTGATGTAATTGGAGGGAGATGTCATAAGGGAAGAAAGTGGGGTAAGGTTTGGGGAGGAAGGAGCCTGTCATGAGGTTTCTGGAGGTCTTGTCTAGACTGCGTAATGAAGGTGGTTTGAGGCTGATCCAGCCTGCAGAGCTGCCTTCCTGAAGAATTCCTCTACCTCAGTCAGGAACGGAGCCGACACCAGACATGGCTACTTTGAGGTAAACCAACGTCTTTTCACTTAATCAATAAAGATTTATACTTTCGTTTTCAATGTGTCCTAAAACATAAAGCATTCATGAACAGTGTATGTTTTATTTATGAATGGTCATTACACAATGTAAATTACCCTTATGTGGTGGATTAATTCTTAAGTATTTATGAGTTTTCTGTTGGGCGTGAGTACTCGCATAAATACCATCTGTTAGCAATTCTTGCCAGCCAGAGGTTCGACTGAGGTAAACCAGTACAGTAAAATGTATAACAAACAATATAGGTCCACCTGTGATGGAAGCCTGTTCTTTCTCCATGTGGTGGTCCATATTTATATTAAACTTTAGTTTTTTATAAGCTTTGAAATGACAAACAGAACACACAAACAATGTCATTTTCATTAGTTGCATTTAGCACAAATGTATATTTATGTAAAGTTTTAAATTTATTTACTGTAAATTTGTTAAAAATACAAAAAGAGACGATTTGGGGTATAGCTTGATTGTGGTTTAAAAAAAATAAATAATAAAAATTGCAGAGCTTTTAGCTTGGTAAAGTGCAGTTTTAACGTAGCTTTCCAAACACTAAATATATATCTTTTTTAAATCACCTTAAGATGTGTTGACAAAAGAGTGTGAAAGGTGCTTTGGTACTTTGTAAATAGTTACAAAGTCACATTATGATGGACATATAGGCTCCCTCAGGGAATGATTATGGCCTCTTCAAGTAGCTTTAAGCCATATCTGAAATTTCGTGATGTGGACCTAATATTTTTCTTGAGAGATCTGCACAAAAAACATACTATGTTTTTTCAAGAAACTACTATTCTATGTCTACGACATCTGACAACTTCAAGGGTGTGCAGTCACACAACAGAGCAGATACACACACAATCACTGTGTAAATACTCCACACAACAAATACCCTAAAGACTCTCCAGGGACGCATTCAGCAAGCACTTAGAAAAACAACACCATAAGGGAACAACAATAAGCAACTGACAGACATCAGCTACGCTGAAATAACGCAAATCATAGTTTGAGATTATTTTATTACACTATAATTTATGCTAACAAGAATTCAATGAACGTAGCCATTGCATTGCTTTTTTCACAGCTGATGTATTTTATATGTGGTCAGTAATGTAAAACTGTTCTTAGCTGTTGCCTCATAGTTGGACTGCCTCAACAGGCAATAACGTGTGGTATTCACAGTTACTGCCATGGCCATTAAGCATATTTGGCAAAACATAGCTAGCAATGGAATTTAATGACTTAATGAGCTGTAGTTTGCATAAGTGTGTTGGTTTAAAATTTGCATTCAGGGTGAGTATTTTTATTTTTTGGCTAAAATCTCATTCTCTATCAACATTAAATACTTTATAGATAAGACATTCCTGGAATTTACCATGAAAAATTACTTCATAGATGAAAGATGGAGCCAAAAGACATGCAGATTATAAATATTTAACAAATAATAAATAATAATAATTTTTATATTATACGTCTCTTGTGTAGATTATATGGTGAGGGGTACTTGTGAGGTAATGTGGGTAGTTATTTGCTTGAAGTTCTTATGCATTAAGAGTTTCAGTCAAGTTATATTTTTGGGTCGGGGCTGACTACTATGCTGACTACTGTTTATGTAGTCAGCCCATTAGGTTCTGAGACAGCAAATATACAAAATTCATGTAATGTAATTTGTCAATTCTGTATTCCCTACTATCACCCAGTTATGACATTTGTTGTTCTCTCAATACACTTACTTGCTCTTCTTTATTCTAGCTATGTCTATGACTTGCTATGGCTATGGTTTTTCTATTACACATTTATAAATGCCAATGCAACACATATGCAAAACTTATTTGTACATAAGGCAAATTTTGTCATAACAAACCCTCAGAGCCAGAAGAAAGTGCCACAGTTGTTTTGAGAGCCCCACATGGAGTGAGATCAGCAGGGGTGTGATGTGAGAGAAGGAGGATTGTTAATCCATGCTACTAGTGTATCCACCAGAATCCACTAAGAGGCAATGGTTTTGTTTTTGTTGAGTTGTTGTTCAGTATCACAAAAAAGATGAGAAATGTGTCAGTGGTTTTTGGGTCCATACAATGGACCCTGTTTGGCTTTTTTTGTGTTCCTCCGAAGCAGTTAAAAAACAGATTAGATGAAATTGTTCAAATTGACTGTACCATTTAGCCTGTATGAATGCTTATTGTTAACTGTAAATCTTACCAAATATAATACTCTTTCAGCCAGATTTGTGGTAACAGGCTTATACAGTTAAATTAAAAATCTCAGCAGTAGTCATTATATCCATCAATTACATAGTTAATGCATATCCTTTGTACTTCATTTTCCTGCAGTAGCGCTAAAAAAGTCTGTCTTCATTTGTAGATGATAAAAGACAAAAAACCCCAACATGACTAATCCTATGAACTTCAAATAATTGTAAGTAGCAAGGACCTGATGGCAAAACAAGTGTCTGATCTGTAGAATTAAACATTTCCCCAATACATTTTACGCAATTTTGTGCAGATTCCTCAAAATCTAATATGACCTAAGCTATCATTTGGACCAAGAAAAAAAGGCTAAAAACATTTAGACTTGTGCCTCCTAACTAAGTTGTAAACCCAAGACCGAAAGCTAACTGGAAGACCCCATTTATGAGGAACCTGTGCTTAGTGTCATATTGCTTCTTGACACAGTGTCTTGATTTTGTCTAGATTGCATTGCATCGTAACATGTCCCTATGCTTTTAACCCACCCATTCCTTATGTTGTACCATGTATGTCTGCATGTTTTGTAATTCCCTTACATATTTCCAAGATCTCATTCTTTCAGGTTGAATCTTTTTACCATCTTTTACCTGTTCAAGGGAATACCTGAAAAGAGCTGTTTATTGCTTTTCACATTTATCTTAATGGTGGGTGCACAGGATATAACCAGATTGCTACCAGGGTAGACTGAATTCTGAGCATTAATTAAAATAATCAGTAGTTCAAGCCTTCTAGACCCAGTCTGATTCTTTCCTGTATAGTACAACTAGTCAAACTAGAATGCAAATGATCTAATTTAAGTGTGCTATAGTGAGGTCAGTTCAGACTGGCATTGCCAAAGCACCAGGCCTGGTCCAAATTGGCCCAGAAATAAGGTGTAAGGAAGGGGTGTTGCCCATTCCAAAGAATGACACCATGGAGTTGGCAGCGTAGGTGAGCAAGCAAATATCATATTGAGGTTGTGAGCATACGACAGAGGGTGACCACACATGTATGCCTACATAAATGTCCATAAATATAACACTCACACATGCAAGTAAACATACACAGTGTATTTGATGTAGAAAAATACCAAGAAGGGGCTATAATACATCCATCCTACAAGGAACTTGGAAATAAATAGCTCTTTTTCTCCACATCTACAGTGTTTAAATTACATGACCACACTTAAACAGCAACTGGCATCTACGTCACCAGCCTGCAGTGTTTTTGACTGATCTGTTTTGAGCTTTGTACTCTGAGTCAATTGT
Organism: Botia almorhae; assembly: GCA_036877575.1. Taxonomy (NCBI): domain Eukaryota; kingdom Metazoa; phylum Chordata; class Actinopteri; order Cypriniformes; family Botiidae; genus Botia; species Botia almorhae. The sequence continues at coordinate 41,219 of JAZGTJ010001275.1, read as the reverse complement.
TTGCCTTCTGGACTCTAGAACAGAATAAGGTTATTACAGTTAAATAACACTGAACCCAAAAAAAATTTCCTAAAAAACAACAATTTCTGAAAACATTTTAACTAACCTAAAACATTATGTACCACTAAAAAATTAATTGAAACATAAATATTTAAAAGTAAAAATATAAGTATAAAATATTACAAAATATTTTCAGTCATTTCAAACTAACAGAGGAATAGTTTATTTAAAAAAACAACAACAATGGCTGCATCTAAAAGCTGTAAAATGCTGCCCATGGAAGATGCATTCCAAGGTAGGAAGGCATCAAGGCATGTCTGAATCCGATGTTTGCTTCACTTCCTGTCTCCAGAGATACCTTCATCATGTTCTAAAGGCAGGTGTATCCTTTGCTGCCACACAATACTGTGCATGTGCATGTGCATCTACAGGGAAAGTGATTGGTCGAGCAGGGACAAGCTCTAAAAATTAAAATGGCGTTCGAGAAAGTGCTCAGAGGATGTCATTGCCTGAGAGGGCAGTGAGGCAAGCCAGATGCTTAAGCTTTTGGATACAGCCAATATACAAAGTCGTTCCCAGCCAGTGGCGAAGTACTGGACACCCCTGACATCATATTGACCACCCCGTGTGGCACCCCAAAAACAGTTTGGAGGAGTTGTCTTAGAAGCATTTTACAGGATTCATTTTCATTGAGTGGATCTGAGCAAAATAAAACATTGCTAAAACAATGATCTAGGTCCCAGGTTTGGTCCATGACTTTCAAGCACCAGTGTGCGCTTGGGACAGCAAGCAGGTTAATGCCAGCGCAGGGCACACACGACAGCACAATGCACCATTGTCCCCACTTTAGCTGGCATTAATCCAAAGCTTTAGAGAGAGGGCTGATAGTACAGACATCATTTTTGGTGACTGAATAAAACACTTTGACAAACAATATGTAAAAACTTTTCTATGTAATCTCTCACAAACACTCACACACCTCTGAACCCCTGCTTGAGAAGTGTCCTTGGCTCACTGTTGTTTTTCACGGTGAATCCCGAAGTCCGCCCACACTGCCCACCATGCAGAGACCTTCTGTTCCGCCACAAGCTGGCCACTGCAGCACACACACACATAGACACAATCTGTTTCATAACCATACATATACCTTCTAACCTTCACATGCATTGACTGTTTTCCAACCTATATATGCTACAACGCAAACATGTACACATTGTCCTTTATAAAGTTTGTTTGTTTTTAAAATAATCACTCATGCAGGCTAGATTACTTCAACACACTCTAAAGAAATATGGAATAAAATGTAACTGGTCTAGTCCAGATTAGCCAATCCATGTGATGGTAAATTTAAATGGTAATCTGATATCATGAGTGTTATTTCCACTTGTTCATTTACCCACGAAGGAAGTGGGATGGGTTACTTTAAGGTTAATTGATGGTCTTGCTGGTTGGACATTTCAATATTTGCAAATAAAAATAAACTTAAAATTGTTTAGGTAAATGTTTTTTTTTTCATTTTAGATGTGTGTGTATGGGGGTGTGTGGGTTGTAAGCTTTGCTGTCAAACCACAGATTCCACAATCTCATTCTTCTCCACCATCTTCTCCCTTCTCGATTTCCTCCTCATGTCTACATGCAGACGGCGGCTGATATCCTGTTCTTACCGCAGTCAATGCTGCTCCATAACTCCACCCTGCCGACACACACATACATGCAAGATGACAATCTGGAAGTGAAAAAAGGAACTTCCTGCTCCTTCCTCTGAGCAGTGGCTTCAGTTGCTTATGTGAGTTTGTGTGTGTGTATGCTGTATTTTTATGACAGTTTGGTTATGGTTACCATGGAATAAAGTCATCCACTTAAACTAGTTAAAGCTGGCATTTACAGGCCATAGACTTGTTATCGTGTCTCCGAGCTGGCCAATACAGGTTCTGTTCTTGAACTGTATGTGTGCACCTATTGCAGCTTTTTTTCCCCCTTTGCAGATACCCTGTAGGGAAATCTCTACATCTCACTAGCCCTTAGCTATGATATTTCTGTTATACTCTTTATATTCTATATTTCAGTTAAATTCTGAAATCACAAGCTAAACTATGTTCTCCACATAGATTTTACACCTCTATATCATTACAGTATATAAACAGTTGACGCATTAATGTCCATTTTTTCTCCTAAGAAATTGTAGGAGAAACATCTGATACAAAGTTGATACTTAACTGAGAACCTTCCATTTCTCCACTGGTCCCCTTTACATTTTCAGCAGCAAAGACTCTTTCCATGTGCATAACCTCACACTGTCTACAGGGGTATGGATGCCTGGCCGATAACACACTGTCTGACTTTTTTTACACTAAGAAAGCATACCACCTGTATACAATAATAAAGCAGTCATTGCCATAACCCTCTGTTGTAAACCCCTTTTTGCATGGTCATTCTTTCCAATGTCTGACATGAAAAAACACTCTCACCCCGAGTTGTGGCAAAACTGCAGTGTAGTGTGTGAGAACACTCTTACACAAAAGTGCTGAACTCTTTTTCCACAGAAACAATGAACGAAGACTCAAAATTTCGTAACTCTCCTTAACCATTTCTTCCATGTCCATGTGAGTCAGCCAGAAAAGGGAAGCAACTAAAAACAGATGAGAAGATGAAGGATTCGAACTGTGAGAAGGAGAGATCGCGTGTGAGTATGTAGACAGACAGTTAGCAAATCACACACACATTTTACCCTAAGTTTTTATTTAATTAATGTGTAATTTTCTGTGCTGATAAATCAAAATCTTTAGACATATTTAGACAGATCTTTTGTGCATAGTATAAAAACATAAAATATATAAATATAAATCTATCTATGCATGTGGAACTTTATTATGATAGTATATATAGTGCTTATATTTTGAGAATTCTTAATGTGAGAAATAGTTGGCCTTTTTGGGGGTTGGCCATTTTGAATTTTGTCGTAAAATACTTACTAAAAACTCTTACGAACCCAATTGCAAATCTTTATGAAACTTGGTTCATCAGCCTCATTGTCTGATGGTACTTACAAAGTTTTGAGCCGGTGCCCCCAGTGAAAGTCAAAAGTTCTAACAAAAATTACGAAACTGCTTATAATTTTTAAATAATTTTCCTTATTGTCATAGACTGCCATATTGTCAGGACAATATGGAATTTTTAGGTTCCCGGGCTTATATCAAGCGCTACAATACCAAATTTGTCATTGGCAACCATACTTCCTGTCCACCATTTTGAGTTCTTTTGAAAACCTACTTTTTGAACCTTGAACCAAGGTTGTTTGTCCGATCTGCACAAATTTGTGCATGCATCATCTAGAAACACTCTTGACAAAAAGTTATTAAAATCTCTTTGATAAATCAAAAGGTTTTCGAGCAACGCATCAAATATTCAATGACAAGATACCAAAAAAGATCTCAGGTCTGTGTCTGTGTCAACAACGCTTTACTGAATTGACATAAAACTTTGCATGTGTTATTGTGATCACATCCTGACTGTCTCATAACAATCTGGTGATAGCGCCACCTGTTGGTCAAGAAATATAAGTAATTTCATATTGCTGTACATGGTTTTATGTTTTTAAGTCTATTTTCCTACACCCATCACTGATGTCCACAAATATTTCTATTTGTGCTCTTAGTGGGCTTGATCCTGTAATTGCTGCTTGCATCTACATTTACAATTATTATTATTATTACAAGAAGTTTAAAACATTAACCAAACAAACTTAAATCTACAAACAAAAACAGTGCACTGAAAGTGCATTTTTTTGTATTTTAAATGCAGTTTTTATGCCCTTAATTTATGAACAAATAATGGTTTTGTGAACCAGTTTAGACAATAAATTGCACAGATCCAGCTAAAAATATAATAATAATTCACAAATCACACATTGCTAGTCAATTGTTTACCAAAAATGTCCTTACAAGACTCTTGAAAAACATGTTGATTTTCTATCGTGAATGTATGTCATTTCCAAGTGGGCAGAAATGATGTCCAACATATTGAGTGTATACGTCATCAACGTGCATGTACATGTGTATTAGCAGCATGGCAGGGATTCTGTGTGGCTAATGACGTACTAGATTGTGCTGGTAAAAGAGTTAATAAGGCATCCCACTGTCTGCTAATAAGACTTGTCTCCAGTGTCCTGCCAGAAACCAGGCCTGCCAGGATCCTTACAGAGTTTAATCTTCAGGGCATAAACACACTGTCCTTCTGAAAGATCCACAAACACCATGCTGGTCAAAGTTGGTATATGCTTGTCCTGGTTTGGTGATGATGCCGGACCAGTGCAGCTGTGTTCATTACCAAAACTTGTTTTTCGTGAAGCACAGTGAGCACAGATGTCCTACTAATTAAGCTAATGATGTGAGGACACTTCCTCAGTCCTCTCAGCAGACTAGATCCACATGAATAACAGCCATTAACTGCAAAATGCAAAAACAATCATGTTAAATGTGTTCTGAGTAACAAACCACCAGCTGATTAGTCAAATCATGTTTTATAAGTGGAATAAAGTGTTTTCCATCTTCTACAGAATTATACATTCATGTACACAAGTCTGAGTATGTTGGTAACAGCAACAAACCAGTTTTTTTGTCATTGGTTGTGAGTATTGAGTGGATTAGTTAGTAGTTCTGACACCAGATGTGAATATGATAGTAGAATTAATATTGCATTGAATATATAGAATTTAAAAAAATCTGATATGTATTTCTTATCATTGCTTGCTCTTAAATTTTTGAAGCTAATGTTTAAACACACACACACACACACACACATTAGGTTTCTATGACTTTTTTCTAGACTTTTTATACACATAATGATTTTTAAACTGTACAAACTGTATATTATATCACCTAACCCCCACTCTAAATGAAAACATAACCCTCACAAAAACCTTTTTGCATTTTTAAATTTTCAAAAAAGCTTCATTTAGTGTGTTTAATAATTTTCTTTCGGGGGAACGCTGGCTGGTGGGTGTAGGTGTATGTGTGATTTTTACTGTCCCCACAATGAGAGAAAACCAAGGACATAAACACACACATTGGGTTTTCATGTTTTATGGGGACAGTCCATATATGAAATGGTGTACAAAATGTGTACACAACTTTCTCCTATTTTGGATTTTCAAAAAGACCATCCTGTATGTTAAATTGGGGTATTTTGGTGCGGGCTCAACGAACATTTCCGCTTTGTCTTGCCACGCTCCAATCTGATGTGGACTCTGAGGAGTTACGTCAACCTCGCTCTATGGTTGACGGAATCAGAGTTCACTGTGGACGAAGCCAGCCCCGGGTCATCAAATGTGGTTGTCACCAACCCGGAATCCAGCCAGTCCTCACCCCGCGAAGCGGAGCATCAGCCTGAGCCCACCGCAGACAGAGAGCCCGAGTTCGACGCGGCTAAGAGGTGGATCGCCCCGGAGCCAGAGCCTCATGAAACGTCCGACCAGGTGCATGAGCCGGCTGCCTCCGACGCGACGGTGGATGTGCTTGTGGAATACGCGGGTAATTTGGAAGACCCTGCCCACGACACCACCACTGGGGGTGAGTACAAACTGGACTCTACTTGTCTATTAGATTTTCACTCTGAAATTCTCATTCCTCCAATTTCACAAGAACAGTCAATGTTGCATAAAAGCCCACCCATCCTCCTACTCCCACCTCCTCTCATTCCTCCTTTGTCTCCCACCGCCGATGTTGCCGGAGCCTGTCAGCCCCTCTGCTCACCCTCAGCCCACCATCGGTGTCATAGGCTCGCTGCGGGTCTGCCTGTCTCCACTTCCATCTACGACGAGGTTGGAGGATCCCTCGGCTCTCCCTCCAGATGTCCATCTCCACCTCAGTCGCCGAAGCCTTCTGCTCCACCTTGGCCCTCGGGATCCTCAATGTCACCCTGGCTCATCAGGTCTCCGTCTCCACCTCGGGCTCTGCTGCCTTTTGCTCCGCCGGTGTCGGTTGGCCCCCATGGGGTCATTGGCCTCCCCTCCACCATAGCTCCTCCTTCCATCGGCTCCACCTGGGTCAACTTCCTGGCTGCTTTCTGGGTACCATCTGGCTCCTCCTGTCCCAACTCCATCCTGTCTCTGCCCAGGCTCCTCCCTCCATCAACACCACCCTGGCTCCTCAAGTCTCCACCATGGCTCCTCCCTCCATCAACGCCACCCTGGTCTCCTGTCTACACTCCTCCCAAGCCCCACCCCCATCCCTCTGTTGTGTCTTCTACAGTGCAAGGACGCGCTGTCCAGGAGAGGGGAGTTCTGTAACAGTACCGGGACTCTTATTTTTTCTTATTTGGTTTGCTTCCTTTTTTATTAGTAATTACAAAAGACCTGTGTTCCCCATATTTTGACTCCTGTTTAAGTTCTCCCTTTTCCTGTCTTGTTGGTCGGTTATTAGTTTACATTTAATATGAATGACTATCATTTCTGTACGTTCAATGTTTCTACGCCTTTGTTTTGGATTAACGGTTAGTGTTTTTATGTATGTTACATTTGATTTCTTTTCATATTACAGCATTACTATGGGCAAGTGTATTCTGTTCTTGTATTCTATAATACAAAATGTCCACATGCTTCCAGTGTTATGTTGTGATCAATAGTACTTGAATGATGATTAATTAGGGTCATCTGAACACACTTTTCTGAAACATCTTATTACATCAGAAGCAATTACGTGATCATTATGTTAAGTGTAACAAGGACTCGGGGACAATGGGATCCATATGCAGCACTTTATTAACAGAGTGGTCAAAAACAGGCAATTGGTCAAACACCGGCAAACAGAGCAATAAGGGCAAGGCAAAAATAAAAACGAGAAAACAAGCAGAGGTCAGGGAAGGCATTAAACAATCTTAATCCAAATCAAAGCAAAAGTCAAAAGGCAGGCAAACAATCACAAACGGTACACTATCAAGACAAAACCAGGAAGACAATCAGGAAAGAATGCTCTGAAATGTTTGATGGGGCAAAACAAGACATTGCACTAAATCTGAGAATGTCCGGGGATTCAATAACCAGGCTGATTGGAGACATGTGCGGCAAACAGGAAGTAATCAGCCCTAGGTACGGGGAACACGGTAGTTGTAGTCCAGACTGAATTTAGTACTCTTGCAAAGGCTCCATCTGGTGGCTAGGAGGAGGCGGAACGGCAGCCTCCCCTGTAACTTTAACATTAATAGATTTATTGTCTTGCGTAGCCAGACCTTCAGACTGACGAAAAAATGTCTGGACTCCATCACAGGTTTCATTGTCTAAGAACCACCCAAGAGGCCATTTAACCAACATGTAAAGTAAACAATTACAATTCAATTTGTTCAGCTTCATTTTTTATTGTGAACTATTAAATAATGCAACACACACATTTTCTGAATATTCTTTACAATTCAACCAATCAGATGATGACTTTGAAAGCCTGAAGTGTTTCCAGTAAATGCATCACATGTTCAGCCAGTGGTCTCTGGGTATTACATCTGAGGCTGAGACTGATAGGTTCCAGCTGGTTTGCTAGATGATAAAGCTTTATTTGTTGGTCTAAAGTGTTGGGGTGACATATCCAATAATTTGTAAAGGTTGAAAGTGCGTAATTGTACAGTATTGCAATGCCATTCATTACAGAAATGATTACAATACAGTGTCATTTAAATCATTCAGTGTCATTCTGGGTCCACGTTGAAAATCTGGGATTTAAAATCTAATTAAATCAAGGAAATTTGCTGTATTGAATCTTATCTTTGGTCAAATACATTGCATTGTGGGTTAAATTTCATCAGGCAGGGTGCTGTAGAAATTTCAGAAGATTATACATGTTCATTTTGTTCTCATTCTAACTATTGGTCAAATAAAGTTATAAAATAATCTTTTGTGACTGTTCACCTTTGTACAGTAGTTCACAATCACAAAGTGCTGACGGCAAGGGGATCATACTGAATAAAGCTAGTTAAATATATAAACTTACTATGACGTAAACCGTGAATAAGAGGTTGTAAATGCAGCAGTGTCTCTCCCCCTCTCTCTGGCTGAAGATGGCGTAATCAACAGTGAGCTGTAATTAGGGCATGCTTGTTATTTTAAGTTTAGAGAACACAGTAATTACCCCCACATTCTCACTCCTATAGACAGAGACAGGCAGGTTGAACGAAAGCAATTAAAGCAGATGAGGTGTGGATGGCTAGACGTAAGGATATCGCCGGATACTAAAGAGGCGCAATTTGAAAAAACTTTAATGAAGAAGCATGTCTTCACTGATTGTAAAAACGAATTCCTGATTGAAATGCAACAAACAAGAACAGGAATCATGGTTATAAAGGAAATTTTTATTAGTAATAGATAAAAATTATATTTTTCAAGATTTAAAAATATTATGTTTATATTTTTCTTGCCCTTTATATGGACTGAAAGAGTTTGACTAACATTTACTTCATTTTTGATTTATTGAAACAAACTGCAAAAACACACAAAAAATAATATGCCACCCTGATAATATTTCTTAGCATACAGACTTACATTTTCCATTTATTTCATTCATTTTAATGTACTTTAGGTAAATGTTTAAAGTATCTGTCATACTATTTGGAGATGAGTCAGTTATAACAGTGTATATATATAAGTCCCTTTCACACAGTAATCCTGTTAAATTAGCAGTAAATTACCTAAGTAGGGTAATTGCGCTGCACTGGCCTTCAACCTCACCCGCATCCAAGTGTGATGTCAGAAGCCACACCCGTGTCCAATATGTCACCTTGGATGTGGGTTGGTTGGATGTCCACCGTAGACTGCAGCGAGATGTTCACACAAGCAATAGCTTTATCTTTTTACCGTTAAGTTCCATTAACACACCAGTACCAAAACACCAGTAAACTGTGATTGTCATTAACAGTGTTGGGGAGTAGCTAATGTAAAGTAGCAACGCTACTAACTTAACTAGATTTTTCAGTAGCTTGACAGTAGCTCAGTAGCTCATTTACTTTTCTCAGGTGTACCTTTTTCAGTAGCTAAATACATTTTCCAGCAAATAGCCGTGTAGCGTGATCAGAAGCATTCTATTTCGCACTTTGACAAACCTTTGCCTTACTTAAGAACAAATTACCTTAATATGGGGACTTTGTACTTTTTGTACTTGAAAAATGATTTTATGTCCATTGATCTTTTCTCTATCATTTTATCTGACCAGCAACACAAAGAGATAGTTGTTTAAATATAATTTGGGTTCATAGGTTCACCACACGGTCATATTATAATTATTAAATTTACATTTATATTTACATTTAGTCATTTAGCTGAGGCTTTTATCCAAAGCGAATTACAAATGAGGACAAGGAAGCAACTTCAATTACAATAAGAGGCAACAGTGAATAAGTGCATAGATATAGACAGGTCTCAGGTATTTCAACCCAGTATAAGGATATTTTTTTTTTCGAAGTGGGGAAGTGGGGGTGTGTTAGTAAATTAGTCAAGGAAGTAAAGACGAAAAAGATGAGTTTTTAGTTGTTTCTTAAAAATGGCTAATGACTCAGCCATTCTGATGGAGATATGGAGTTCATTCCACCAGATGAACAGAGTGAAAGAGAGATTCCGGGAAAGTGATTTCTTCCCTCATTGGGATGGAACCACAAGGCGACGTTCGTTAGCTGAATGCAAATTTCTGGTGCGGATCCAGTAGTCACCTTAAAGGCAAACATCAGAGCCTTGAATCTGATGCGAGCAGCTATTGGCAGCCAGTGCAACTGGATGAACAGTGGTGTGACGTGTGCTCTTTTAGGCTCGTTAAAGACCACTCTAGCTGCTGCACTCTGAATCAACTGCAGGGGGTTGATAGAACAAGCCGGAAGCCCTGCGAGGAGAGCATTGCAGTAGTCCAGCCTGGAGAGAACCAGAGCCTGAACGAGAAGTTGTGCTGCGTGATTCGATAGGAAGGGTCTGACCTTCCTGATATTGTAGAGGGTCATTTACAAATACATGATATTGTATTTGTCATTTGTAGACCTGAGGTGGGGCGTGGGTGGGTTCGGGAGTGATTTGGATTTTGAGAGTGAGGAGGAAATGATCCAATGTGTGCAGTGGAGTGACCAGTGTGTCAGAAGTAGAGCAGTGTCTAGTCTAAATGAAATCGAGCTGGTTTACCGGATTTATGTGTAGCTGAGGTTGGCACTCGGTTGAGGTCAAAGGAGGCAAGAAGAGTGTGAAAATTGCATCCTCCACATGGTATTTTAGGTTTCATCTGGGACAGAGGACGTCTCTTACTTAAATATTTAACTGCAGCAAGCTCACTGATCGGCCACTTACCATCATATTAAGCAAAACTCAACACAATGATATAAACATTGGCTTATTGCCATGTTAGTTATGGTGACTGACTGACTGACTGACAGACTGTTGGTGAGGTAAAGGGTGAAAGCAGGCAGTTGGCCAAAGCATTGTGAGGAAAGGTGACTCAAAATGTTTCTATACTTAAGGTGACTCAAAATGTTTCTATACTTGCATTTTTTGCCCCACTTGTGTTTGTATTGTTTACTACTTACACATTTTTTTAAATATACCATTATATTATTTACAATACACAGCGTGGTTTATGATTTTGATTTTGGAGGGGGCAACCCTCAGATGGGGTGATTTTTCATGATTATTTGTAATATACAATGTCATGTAAAAAAAATTTGAAGTAGTTTCAATGTAGCTAGCTACTTTTTGATAGTAACTTGTATTGTAGCTAATTACTTTTCAAAATAGTAGCTTAACTGTATCTTACTAACTAGGTTTGTTTAAAAACATGATGGGGTTTGACTTTGTATCTGAACACGATTCATATTTTTGTTGTTTTAATTTTTGTGGCAAATGTTTACAATTATGCAATCACTTTTGACGCATTAGATTAAACAAACAACTCTGCTTTGATTCTGTACACAGCACAGAGTAATAGCATCATCAACATCAGAATTTTTTTATTGAAAGCTTAGAAAACAAGTTATACATTCATCATTGTCATATCAAAGAAATACAACAAAAAGCAGGGTCCCCATCTCTTAGTCCAGACTGTGTGCCAAGTCTTCAAACAAAGCCATTGTTCTTGTAGCCTTTCAGTTTGTAGAGAATGCAATAGATTCAATATATGCCTTCAATTCAAGTTTAAAGAAAAATGGCTTGCTTTTAGAAAATGTACATTTATGAATGTGATATTTAGCTAACAGAAAAAAATAAAGTTCATAAAGTAAGCTTTGTCTCTCCTTTCACAATCATGACATCCTATTTTGGATGCTAAAAATGTTATTTTACATTTTTATATGTAAATTTGAACATTAAAACCTACATAAAATCAAGAATGTAACACCAAGATGTCACTGTGTGAGAACAATTCTAAAATAAATGTGATGATGTTTCAGGTTTCCCCAAACAAAAAGAACAATTGCTGTTAATATAATTTTTAAGTCTTATGACAGAGCCTGTGTCAGTGTCAGGCATTCACCCCAATCACCTCCACCAGTCACATCAACAGTTGCATCGCCCACCCGTTCCTCATCACCGGAGTTTTAATTACAGCCACCTGATCCAATCCAACCGCTTCCTTTATATGACTCTCTCCCTCAGTCCTCTATCTGGTCTACCGTTCATACCCCTACGCTAGCTCCAGACACCAACCTGATCTCAATTAGACTGCACACTGTGTAATACTGTTTCCCTGCTTGCTCTGTGGAACTTGATTCATACTGTCATCCCAAGGACTTTCAGATAAGCATTTCAAGTCATCATTTCATCCTGCCTGTCTTACTCTACTAGTTTGTAAATAAAGAAAATCTCTGTCTGCACTTACCTCTTCTTCTGGTCCCTGTTTGTGTGTGACAGAAGACCAGACCGCTAACATGAACACTGAAGAAACTGCAGCATCTGACCCGCTCACAGACTGACTGCCATTAAAGTGGCTTTAAAACCAACGCCGTCATCTGCAACATTTGCGGGCGAGGCGGCAGAGTGTAGTGGGTTTCTTCTTCAAGTGGAATTATACATCCAGATGCAGCCTCAACAATTCCCGTCAGAAAACGCTAAGGTCACCTTTTTTTAATATCTCTCCTCACCGGTAGGGCTCTGCAATTGGCTAAAGCAATTTGGAACTCAAATAATCCCATTATTAACTCATTTGAACAGTTTACTAATCTTTCGTCAAAGTTTTTAGTACTGCTACTAACACGCTCACTACTTCCGATCAGTTGTTACGCCTCCAGCAGGGATTTTCTTCGGTGAGCAAGTACACTCTCTGTTTCCACACGCTGGCAGCGGCTAGTGGCTGGAATGAGATCGTGCTGCTGGGTGCTTACCGGCAAGGACCCAGATATACGCGCTGCTATGGCACTATATGATGATTCTACTGGGCTGGAGGCCTTCTTACAATGAACTACCCAAGTTTCACAGTGACTAGCCACCTGCCAGCCACCGCTACCCGCTCCTTAGCCCGCCTCTGTGGCAGCTTGTTACCCAGTACCAGAACCGATGCAGGTGGACTCCACTCATCTCTCGCATACGGAAAGAAATCGCCGGATCACTTCAGGATTATGTTTATACTGTGGAAATCAAGGTCATTAAATTGATACCTCACATCTAACCCTGTTCCCCGTAACACTCGGTTGAACGTTTGTTGTCTGTTTCTGGTCTGGTCGATTCAGATTCCTCAGGAAACTTCATCTCCCAGAAATGTCTAAACCAACTTCATCTCTCATGCCAACGCCACTTTCAAGAATATGCAGTCAAAACTATCCAGAGAAAACCACTTGGGCGTGGGAGGATTCGTCATTCGTCACCCTACATCACCCTGCAAGTTGGACTGTTTCACACAGAGGAAATTTGGTTCCTGGTACTGGAGGATTCCACCATGAGCATAATCCTGGGACGCCCATGGCTACAGCTACACTTTTCAGAACTCCACTGGGACCCTTGTGACGTCGTTTGCTGGAGTAAACAATGTCAGGATCACTGTCTGTCCAACATGCCTCGACCACATACCGTTCCAGTTCATCTGGCATCTACCCAGGTTGAAATTCCAGAACCCGAGGTCCCTTCTGAAATCCCAGCGGAGTACATGGCGTTCCAGGATGTGTTTAGTACACAAGCTGCAACCCGTCTACCAGCTGCTGCCTGGTGCCAAACTACCCAAGGGACGCATCTATCCTCTGTCCATCACGGAGCGCCAGGCAATGGAGGAGTATATAGTGGAAGCGGTCAAGCAAGGATTCATCCAACCCTCCACCTCGCCGGCCGCTTCAAGTTTCTTCTTGAAGCGAAGGATGGATGTTTGTGTCCCTGCATTGACTACCGGCAACTCAACTCCCAAATCGTCCAACAACCCTACCCTCTCCCCCTGGTCCCTGCCACCCTCGAAGAGCTTCGTGGAGCCAAGATATTCACAAATCTGGACCTGCGGAGTGCTTATAACCTTGTTCGTATACGTGCAGGAGACGAGTGGAAGATGGCCTTTATTACCCCCTCAGGGCACTACGAATACCAGGTAATGCCGTATGGTTTGTCTATCAGTCCCTCCGTCTTCCAAATGTTTATGAACGAGGTGTTCTGGGAGTTCCTTCATCGCTTTGTGGTGGTCCACATTGACAATATTTTGATTTACTCCCGGAACCAGGCCGAACATCACCAGAACGTCCAGCAGGTCCCTCAAAAACTCAGTGAGAACAGTCTGTACCTTAAGTTAGAAAAGTGCGAGTTCCATCAACCATCAGTCCAGTTCCTGGGTTATAACATCAGCGCCGAGGGTGTGCAAATGGACTAGGGTAAAGTCAACGCAATCCTGAAATGGCCTTAACCTTGCAGTATTAAAGAACTCCAACGTTTCCTAGTCATTCCTAATCAAGTTGGCCCTGGAAGGGTCAATATCTACGTGAAGCCAAACATCTCAAGCCCCGGCAGGCCCGCTGGGACCTCTTTTTATACTGGGTTCAATTTCAAGATCACTTACTGTCCTGGTTTCAAGAATGTTATGGCAGACGCCCTCTCTCTGCAGTTTTCCCGTGATTCACCCTTAGAACCAGAACCCATCATACCCTCAGACCTCATAGTCAGGCCTATCCCCCAGATCCAGCAAGCCACCCTCCAGGAGCCAGCTCTGCCGGACACAGCTCACCCATCTCCGGGCTCTGGTCACCCAGGCAGCAGGCGGACCCTCTCGCTCCTTCAAACTGGTTACTTGTGGCCCAGTATGCACCATCATGTACATCCAAAGCTGCTCAGTCTGTGCCATGTCTAATTCTCCCCGTCAATTACCCACAGGTAAACTGGTACCACTACCCATCCCTCAGAGGCCCTGGTCACACATCAGAGTGGATTTTGTGACCAATCTCCCAAACATGTGTTTTGGTTATAGTCGACAGATTTTCTAAATCCTGCAAATTTGTTCCCTTGAAGGGATTACCCACTGCGCTGGAGACTGCAGAACACCTTTTCCAACAAATATTCCATAATTTCGGTCTCCCAGAGGGGATTGTGTCAGACCGGGGTCCTTAATTCATCTCTCATGTCTGGAAATCCTTCTTCAAAGAACTTGGTATCTCTGTTAACCTCTTTTCCGGTTACCACCCACAGACCAATGGCCAGACTGAGAGAAAGATCCAAGAGCTGGGGCGTTACCTCCGGTCATATTGTTCTGAAGACCAACACAGCTGGAGCAGATTCCTCCCGTGGGCAGAGTATGCACAGAACTCCCTCCGCCAAGATACCACTGGCCTAACACCCTTCCAGTGCATACTCGGATATCAGCCTCCAATTTTTCCCTGGACGGAGGAACCCTCTGATGTTCCAGCTGTCGACCACTGGTTTCGAGAGAGGGAGAGAGTGTGGGACTCAGCCTACCATCATCTACAGCAGTAGTCCGTCGACACAAGAGGTTTGCCGACGCTAGAAGGAGAGCTGCGCCCCTGTACCAACCCGGGGATAAAGTGTGGCTTTCCACCCTAGAACTACGACTGCCTATGACTGCCCTGCTGCAAGCTGAGTCCCCGCTACATAGGTCCATTCAGAATCCTGAGGCAGATCAACGATGTGACATTCCAGCTTTAGCTCCCACCCAGGTACCGCATCCACCCCACTTTCCACATCTCCCTTCTAAAACCATTCTCTCCCTCTACCACAGACACCCCTGCAGCTAAAGCTGAACCTCCCCCTCCAGAAATCCTGGATCAACCTTTCATCTACACGATTCATGAGATCCTGGACTCATGACGTCAAAGAGGCCGCCTGGAATACCTTATTGACTGGGAGGGGTATGGTCCAGAAGAACGATCCTGGGTATCCCGAGAAGATGTACTCGACCCCACCTTACTACAGGAATTCCATCGCAACTACCCGAATCGCCCAGCCCCTCGCAGTCGTGGCCGTCCTTAGCGTCACGTTAGGGCGTCAGGAGCTGCCCCTGGAGGAGGGGGTACTGTCAGGCATTCACCACAATCACCTCCACCAGTCACATCACCAGTAGCACCGCCCACCCGTTCCTCATCACCAAAGTTTTAATTACAGCCACCTTATTTTAATCCAGCCCAAGGACTTTCAGATAAGCATTTCAAATCATTATTTCATCCTGCCTGTCTTACTCTACCAGTTTGTAAATAAAGAAAATTTCTGTCTGCACTTACCTCTGCTTCTGGTCCCTGTTTGTGTGTGACAGTCAGAATGTTATGATTGGCCCAAAGCAGACTTTAAAATCTGTGTGTTCTTTGATTGTACTGGTAATCCTGTCACACATAGCATCAGTAATTATCCTGTTAATGTTACAATTCTCTTACTGGTAAATTGCCAGGACTGATTTCCCTGTAATTTTTAAAATGTCTTGCTTACACATTATCCCTTAATGGTATTTTACCTGTAATGAACCAGTAAAGACTGTATTTCTGAAAGGGGCTATAGATGACTTAAAGGAACAGAGGCTAGCTGCCTATCAAATTATAAGGGTCAAAGAAAATGTTAGAGTAATGAAAAACTGCAGTATTCTTGAGTAACAATATAGCTGGCCCTTGGGTCACATTTACTGCAAAGAAATGCTACAAAATGTTGAATTTGACTGCTCATGATGAGTGTAAGAGAAATATTGACATTAATCAGATCACATCACAGAGAGGTCACAGGTTTTAATGTTTGATTGCTGCGAGAGAGAAACTAAAGGGTTGTTTACATAGAGCAGACTATTTGCAATGTTTTCTCTGTATGAACCAAAGGCCACAGTGAGACTGTGTGTTTGGTCTCTGGTCACTGGTGGCCACTGGTGTTTGATCTCACAATGTACAAGAACCCATGGGGTTTGATGTTATTGACATGTTGCCACTTGGAATATAACAGTGGGCTTACATGATTACTTTTACACTGCCGTTATTTCTTTTTTGAAACTTGGAAAGTTTTCATCCCTAATTAATTCTATTGTATCAAAAAAGATATAACATTCTTCTTTAAATATCTCCTTTTATGTTCCATAGAAGAAAGTCAGTCATATGGGTTTGGAACAGTATGAGGTTGAGTAAATGATGACAGAATTTTCATTTTTGGTGGACTGTTTCTTTAAGTGTGGTAAGGCATAAGGAATAATAACAGGCTGCAGAAATATGACACTGAAAAATTGAGTAGCTGTGAGAAAACAGGCTCCACAATGTCCTGTTTATCGAGCTAGACAGTACAGTGTTCATGTCAACACAAATAGTAATATTCAACACATTTAAATATTATGTACCTCTTACTTTAAAACTTAGACTGTCATGTACAATGCAAAAACAAAGGGCAAAAAAATCAACACAAAACATACCCAATGAGATCTCTTAAATATATCATTTGTTTCTACTGGACAGTAATGATCACTGTAAATGGACAGCCAATGGGGACATTTGTTTAAATCTCCAGTTTTTCTCTCAATTTTTTAATTAACATTCTTCAGTTTATTTTATTTTAAGTTCTACTGAAAAAGACACAACTTTATATTATTATTTTGTTTTATAGAAAGTTTCTCTGGGCACACTAAAATGTCACCTTTTCAAAAGTGAATGTTTGGAGTTTATTGAATTGGATGCACATGCATTTATTGAAATGTCTTTGGTTTTCTATGATAATCTGTAGGTTATGGTCAAAGGTTGTACCTTTCTACTAAGGAATATTTTCTTCTTAAAGGAGAAAGCAGACGTGCTCTAACATTCCCCAACTGAACCATGCTAATTATCTGGCTGCATGTGGCATTAAATGTACAGGCCTGGTTGTTTTTTAAATATGCATGTGAGGAGATGAAAAACACAGATAAAGAGAAAGAGGGAAACGTACAGATATAGAAGAATTTAACATGTCATTCAGCTGTAACTAAACCGCTAAACTGCTGTAAATACAGCAAACACGGTTGCCTCACCACAGTGCCACTTGAGCGAAATCTCCATACCTTTTGGTTGAGTTTTTCCAGGTCACATATGTGAAGAATTGGAAATCAAAGTCATCTGGTTATAATATCATGGAAATAATAAAACCAAACACAGGCACATATCTTCTAAAATGGACAGCTTTTCAGTACCAGCATCTCAGTCTGAGGCAAACCAAGCTGTACATTACGTTTTGGCATGATGTTTTTAAACCAGGGCACCTACTGTATAGTAGCATAATGTTTTCCATAGGGAGAAGCCCATTGCAATCCCCTAAGGGTGTGTGTGTGGTTATAATTATCATTATCCTGCGGCCAATAAAATGTAACAACAGCCTAACCTTGTACAATGTCTCACCTTGTGCAGCCACACCCTCCAATAAAAGGCATTTGAATATAAAGAGTTTCAGTTGGGGAATGTGCTTAGCTGTGCCTCCTAAGCAAAATCTCAGAATAACCGCTACGAGGACTCTAACTGCTACACCTAGGGGGCTAACCTTGCCTTGAATATCCCTCACCTTTAATTCATATCCCACCTCACACACTGAGCTATTGATCCTTACTTTTTCCTTTATTGCTTCTCTGTCACCTTTTGAAGGTTAGGAGCAACCATCAACTTACAAACTCTTAAAGCTGGCAGAAGTACAAGGAGAAGCCTGCACAAGCCACTATACCACCCAACCCTCTTTAAAATCGCTTTCATTTTACAATTATTTCTCCTAGACAGCAGTAAGATTAAATAAAGATTCAAAAATAAAGATTAAACACATTCTAATAATCTCACATTATCAGATTTGCCAAGTCTCAATATTAATATAAAATGTCTATTTTAATTGTTCTGTTTTGTACATATCTTAAAAAGACCACGCAAGACAATACAAACAAATTTTTTTTATTGTCATGACGATCTGTAGGCTCGATATGTAGTGAAATTCCATTGGTCCAAAATCACTGGAAAAATCACTGCTTTATATTAAACATCAAATATCTGGTGATTGTATAGCATAGCACAGCATTTTGTCCATCAATGTGGACAAATTTACTGTTTGTTCTGTGCTTTATCTGTGAATTTGTGTGCATCTGTATATCTTTACATTCAACTCAGGCTCAACCAGCACAAGCATAACATCAGTGACAACATACATTTTTTTATTACCGTGTGTGTTGCCAAATTTTCTGAAGTCCTGAGGGAATGAAACGCTGCTTATCTAACAGTTACTATGTTGTCTTGTGCTCGTGTTTAAAGGATTGTTTACACAGAGCAGACTGTTTGCTAAGGTTTCTCTGTATGAACTGAAGGGCACAGTGAGAGTACAGTAAATATGAGGGGCATGCAAGACGAAAGGTTGTGGGTTTTTAAGGCTTAGAAGTGGGATTGAGCCAAACATTTAATGGTTACTGAAATCTGCTGTATCTAGTACAGTACACTCAAAAATGGCATTTAACTCTAGAATGGAGGACAATGTTTGGCCTACTTTGATTCTAAAACACATCTGCTTTCTTTGTTTATTAGGCTGTTACAATAAATACTTCTTAAGAAGAACTAGTCCATTTAGTCGATTTTTCAGCGGTTTTTAATGTTCTTTGAAGGATAGATTTCAGTACTTTTGTATGGCAGGAACACCAAATTAAAAGCAAAATATAACTGTTGGACATTTTACATGTTGACACATCCTGTTAGAATGGGTGGTTTGTGGTTTGATACAAAATCAAATGTATGCTGATAATCAAAAATCTGGTCTGTAAAATTAATGTGGATGATGCACTCACCACAGACTTAAAAAAAAATGCAGATATCTCCAGATTGTTGCAGATAGTAAGAAATGAAGAAAAAAACTGTAAAAAATGGTAATATTGTGTCTCTGCCTTCAGAAGCTAGCAACAGCATTATTTCCCCTACACTCAGACATTCAGTTTGAAGTCATCTAATACGATGTAGCTGGTTCAAAAGCAAATGCTTTTAAACCAACCATTTGAACCATTTGAAGCAAATGTTGCGTAAATACAAAAGTTTGCCACAAAAATGAAAACATCAACAAAATATGGACACTTTCATTCTAATGAATGGTACCTTAATAGTGAGGAAATGGAATGCTCTTGCTTCTGTAAATTTGTGTATTTACCAGGAAAGTTCTTCTGGTAATTTTACAGTAATTTATAAGGATTACTGTGTAAAAGGGGCTATATCTAGCAAATGTACTGAAATGCTATTTATCCAAAATAGCATTGGCAGATAGTAACAGATCTTTAATTCTGTTAAATTGTCATCTGTTCACCACACTAAGCTTTTCTATCACTTTTTGCTCCTTTTGAAGCTTGACAGATTTTGTTTTACTCAGTGAACTGTCATTGTGTGGCAAGACCTAAAATAATTGACATAAGGTTTAGTAAATGATGAGGCAAGTTATTGAACTATTTCTTTAATAAAGTCAGAAATTAATACCATTAGAACCAGAAAACAAATCAATCTAAGATGATCTAAGAATTTAATGGCCATTTCAACAAAGTTTTGAACATGTAAGCCATTTGCCAATGTGAAACAATTTGCCAATGTGAAACAATTACGTTTAAATAAAACATGAATAAAGCCATAAAAAATATTGTTTGGATGTTCTCTAATGTTAAATGTTTAAATACATATTTGTCAGTTAATGTTGTACTATCTCACATTTCTGAAAGACAAACATCCCTAAGTTTAGAATTTTTTAATTGACATAAAAGTTGTATGCTCTTTAAAACAACCCTCATGTACGTGTCTGTTTTAAATTTCAGGGACATTATAGTAAGACTGTAAGCTTGTTTGAGTAATTTGTGGGGGAGTGGGGGGGTGGGTGGTGGGCTGTGTGAAGGAGTGTATATGGTGGTTTGGAGTGGAGGTGACCAGGCAGGGGGGCCTGGTGTCCGAGCCAGGCTGACGCCACACTAAAGCAGACACCTTCTCTGTCTGTTGACTCAGCACTTGGCCTCAGGCACAGAGAGACAGCGAAAACTGTAGGGTCCTGATGTCTGACTCTTTGTCATGCATTGGGTACTAAAAAGGGAAGAGTGAAAAAACAAACTTGCTTCATAATGATTTTACAGCATCAATCAGACGTTTAGAAGCTAAAGACAACTGCTTTTGAAAGGTCACTACCAATAATATTTAGCAACAGACAAGGAAAACCATCATCTAGATAATACTAAAAAGATAAGGTTTGTTTGGATATTTGCCACTTCTGAGACAACAATTTTGTCTTAAATAAGATCAAACTTTTGGATTCCTCCTTTGCCAGGTGAGTTACTTACTGACAAAGACAGGAATGTTCTCCATAGGTTTGTGGAGATGATGACAGTTTAATTTATGCGATTAGTGGTACTGCTAGCTATCTGCCCTCAGGGAGTTTCCTTTCCCCTCTCCCCTTCACCAAGTAACATCCTAAGCAAACAACTGACAGTCTGACTGTGGGAACCAGGCAAAGAGTCTGGATGTTTGTCCAATAGAATGACAAGCAGCATCTCCATGCAGGTTTCTGCCATCAAAGTAATTATGAAATGTCAGGCATAATTTTCCTAAAAACATCTGACCTTCATTATCCATTTGTAAAAGATGGTTCAGATCTTACCAAGTGGGTTCTTTAGTTATTTTCTGATGTTATAAAATGGACCTTTAGTGCCTGGGTAGATGCAAAATTAAAACTGATGTGAATAGGACAAGGCTGTAAGGAGTGAAAGATCAGCCAAAAGAAATTGCAAACAACTTTGTTCTTCAGGCTTAGTTTTTGTCATATCAATTGAATTATGCCACCTACTCTGCCTTTGGTCTACTGGGTAGACCTGACTAAGGTTAACAATGGATTGTGGAAATTGTTCTTTAAACACAGATATACAGGATTCTGGTGTCCTTCAAATGTTAACTGTGCAACTGAGATGTGTAGTGGAGTTTCTTTCTTGTTCGGCAGTGCTCAGTTTAGAGGTTCTCAGTCTAGAAGTAGTTTTGCCGATTTTATTAATTTTGTTGCCATCAGCCTGGCATTGTAGAACAGAAACATGTCTATTGTCTAACTTGTCTTATTCGTTCATTCATTAAACCATTACACCAGCTTTATAGTAATGAAGTGGTTTAAGATATGGCCATGGCCTTGGCGCACACACACATACACTCAAACACACACATTTACTTGTTTATCTAAGGGGGGACATTCCATAGACTTCTATTATTTTTATCCACAGCTAAACATAAACATTATAATAAAATAAACATTATAACTAAACCATAACCCACATTCTAACCTAACCCTAACAGAAAACTTTCTGCAATTTTACAATTTCACTATATTTGTATAGTGTTTCTACAAATGAGGATGTCCCCAAAAGGAGGTTTTGCTCAGATGTGTCAGGTTTTGCTTACTTTTTTCGGGGAACATATTTGTCCCCAAAACTTGCTTTCAGAAGCAGATGCCTGCTCCTTAGGAACGCACACTTACAAGACAGTTCTGGGAGGTAATTATACTGAACTGTTTTGACAGACTTTGGTTTAGGCATTATAGAATGACCAAAACAACATTCCAGATGCTTTACAACAGTTGTTGAGGTGGTCACATGAGTATTTGATGTGCATCAATGAATTTATGCAGTAAATGTGTTTCTTCTTCTTATCAGATAAACGATTTATCCGCCTCAATTGAGCACATACGTTTTTATATGCACATTTCTACATTAACAAGCATCTTGGCATTTCTATCAGGCATGTTTTTATGTAAATTCATCAAATGAAGGTTGTGTGATGAATGACTGCAGAAAAACTTTTTCTGTATTTTATATAATCTAAGTCCTACACTGTAACTGTATAGTAATTTTAGCTAAAAACCAGCTGTAGGTTAATTCTTTTTTCCAAATATTCCATTAATGTAAAAGACTGTGTGACAGTGTTGTATGTGTCAACATGTTTATTTTGATATGTTTTCAATAGAGTGATTTGCATATAAAATAATGAATAGGCCTACATTTACTTTTTATATTTATTTTTTTCCCTTCATTATGTTGTGTGTGTTCCTGGTTGAATCAAGCATTGACAAAGCATTGATTTACAAGTAAAATTCTCTCTATAATGTGAAATGTGGATAATGTGAAAATCATGATCATAATCATCCTTAAGGCATTTCCAAGTGAATGAAAAACTAAATTCTCACAAAATGGTATTCAAATAATAATATAGGATATTTAATACATGTCTGGTTTGTGTTGCAAACATCTCTCAAAAGCTTGAATCACTAAGGTCCAAAGGGAATAGATTCTAAAAAAGGCTTTGTAATGGTAAACTGGTAAACCTTTAGAGCAGGCCACACACAACCATTACGTGCTGTCTCTTGCAGGACGTCCTGAAATCAACTGGAGATGTGACCTTCTGCCTGCCTGCACGCTGAAAGACAGGAAATCCTCAAAAACAAATGTTGGATTTATAGAATTAATACACATGCTGTACACAGGCTAGCACTGCTCTGAAGAAACTGTGAAGTATTTTTTGGCATGCAGAATAGATTCTCTATTTATCATGACACAATCAAGACTTTTTCCACAAATTCCACATAATGTTGTCATGAGGTTATTACAAGGGAACTTCCCATGGAGAAACCTGGCGTTAAGTGCCTAAGTACAAGGACATAATGGGTAAAGCATTTCCCACAGGAAAGGAAAATCACAAAGAGATCTCTTTATCATCTTTAGTGTGTTGCCTAAATAGCAATGAGCTTAGATAGAGCAAAATTCGCCTGCCTTTCAGATTATTTTTCCTTAAAAAAACACACCCCAGCAATCTTATATATGCACCTTCAGAGATTCAAGAAATACCACAACAATGTCTCAAACTAACACACCAAAGTCTGCAATCGAAATAGGAATGTGAACAAATATGAACAATTATTTGAAACATATGAAACATTTCTCATCTTTTTGTGATATTAAACATTGTCTATTTTGTGTCTCATCTCAGACAAAACAAATGAAACATAAACATGAAACAGATCCAAAGATTTCTATGAAAGAGCAACCTCATAGCAATAACATTTCCTCATGGGTTTATAATTATGAATGCTGTAACCTTTACAAGAGATGCAGGATGAACTGGCCAGCACACACAGGTTATTGTGTTAATGATATATTGGTGCCAAACTTGTATCCAACAGTCAGCAAAACCAGACAAACCTGATCAAAAGCTTTTGGGAACATCCTCATTTGTATATATATATATATATATATACACTATAAAAATATAGTAAATATATATGGAGTGTGGGTTAGGGTTAGTGTGTGTGGGTGTACAGGTTTAGTTATATTTCTGAGGGCCAAATGTCCTCACTTGCATGGTGAAATATGATAACCAACTTCTGAGGACTTAATACTGGTCCTCACTAAATATACAGGCCAATAAATTGATCAAATCAAAGTTTTTCTTTATCATATTATTAGCCTAGGAAGTCTAAGGAATAACCTCACTAATATAGTCAAACAAATGTGTGTGTGTTATGACGGGGGTTGGCTTCTACTCTGCCTATTATTAAAAATGGTCACCTTTGTAAAACCCATTTGTCTCAAAATTGCCAACCCATTGTAACATCAAAACAGGTTTAATCAATTACCTCACTCTCTCTCTTTCTCTCTCTCTATCTGCCTGTAGAGGCAGCAATCGGTTGTGAAGGTTAATACTGTGACTGAGATAACAATCATCCTGGCTCTTCCTTGACTGATGGTTAGCAGCGCTCCGGAAGAGAGGGAACATGGCAGGGAAGCAGTGGGAAGGTAGTTGGGGGGGTCCATTTGCGGAGAACAATAGCTCCTAAATTAATGTCTGTGCTCATAAATCAGGGGAAAAGAGAGACCAAATTGGCCCTCCGATTGCTGAGATATGGAACGCTCAGCAGGACGGTTTATCAAAGTGCCCATGTGAATGCCTGAACAAAAGGACCCATCACACAAACGAAATGGACCATCTGACAGCAGCGTGGAACACTGTGACAGAAATAAAGATAACTCTATTGCTCTGTCAAAACAGATTTAAAAAATAAAAGATTTAAATTATACAATTAAAAACAACAATTTAACTGGTACTTAATTAAGCATGTCTTCTATTTATTTATTTATTTTATGCTATGTGCTTTGCCGCTTGGAGTTATAGGCAGGGATTAAATTTGGATTTAAATTTGGAATTTGGATGTCTTTTGCTGTATGATGAACTTATTCTATTATTAGAACACTTTGCACGTGTGTATAAATGTATATAGGTGGGAGTCATATTATAACATCATGTTTGTTTTTTTTGCAGTGTAATTTGAAAGTCTCTGGTCTTGACTTCTGCTGACACAGACATACACTCAATGAGAGCAGCCAAATCTCTAGCACATCATTATTCTGTCTGGAGTCTGTGTGTGTGTGAGTCTGTGCTGTCTGCAGGTACCTAACACCATGTATACTTATACTTATACAACATGTATCTCACTGCTGTCTGCCCTTTTCACATTTGTGTGGAGTGTGTGTGTGGTGGGGGTTACTTAACCACATATTGGGGACAAATTTGTACCAAAAAAGAGTAAAATCTGTCAAATCTGAGCAAAACTTCCTTTTGAGATGTCCTCATTTGTAAAAACACTATAAAAATAAAAATAAAAATTTATATAAAAAATAAAAACTATTTTTTTAAATTGTAAAAATACAGAACATTTTCTGTTAGAGTTGAGACTGTGGTTGTAGTGTTATAGATAGCTGTGTATAAAAACAATAGTAGCCTATGGAACGTGCCCATTTAGAACGTCCCCAAAACTTCCTAATTTACCATAATGGGATGTGATTCTCTGCTAACTGAAGGTTGTTATGGTCTGCAGCAGTTTTTACATACACGCACAAACACACACACACCTTTGCCTATCCAAATGACGACATTCAATAGACTTCTGTTGTTTTTATACACAGCTAGTTATAAATAACATAATTTAATGCATTAAATGCATTACAATTAAAAATGTCTTAGGTTACGTATGTAATATGGTTCACTGAAAGAGGGAACGAGATGCTGCGTCGTGGATTGACACTATGGGAGACTATGGCACTCTTGGTAGAATGGGCTTTATTGTCCAGGGGTGACACTAAGTCACAGGCCTCATACGCCACTGGCTTGAGCGGTGGACATAGATCCTCAAAGCTCTAACCTGACACAATAAGTGAAGCCTTTTCTGTTTTGATGATGTTTACCGGGTGACCAGCAGGAACGGGGAACCTTGGGGATATAGTCTGGTCTAGGGTGCAAAGTGGCAAAATCCAAACAGGCAAGGTCTACATTAAAAGCAGCCAAGGCTGCCTCTAGAGGCTCAAATCGAGTCGAAGATAAGCCACTTAAAACTACAGTAAGGTGCCAAGAGTGGACCCGTGTGTGGCAGCCATCTGGCACCACGCAGAAAACAAGACACCAAAGGATGTCTCCCAAGAAAAACGTCATCAATAGGTTCATGGCTATCTGAAACAGCGGGCACATAAACCTTGAGGGTAGCCAGAGCTAACCCTGCAGAAAGGTCTGCTCTTTAAAAAAGTCCAGCACTAAACCCAAAGGGCAGGGAACCAGGTCAACAAGGTGTTGCTTCATGCATGCAACATTCTAAGCTTGCTCCCCTCAGGTACAGTTTTTTTCCCACAGTTCCCAAATTTCTGGGGTGAAATATTGACCCCTCCGATCTGTGAATCTGAGAACCACATTCGGGTCAGCCAGAATGGACTCAGTCCTAGCAGAGAGCAGTCTGGTCTCTGCCCATTGCTCCCCTAAAGTCGGACCCAAGGTGGGACACTGGGGGCTGATCCACATAGAAAAGTACGAAGCTCTTGAAGCATAACCCTCACCATCTTTCATGGGTGTTTTTTGGAATAAAACCTGTTTTTCTTTAGCCAGAACTAAAATGATCTCATATGCATCAGGTCCAACGAAATCACATTGGCCGCTGATGCCGTGAGGCCTAACAGTTCTGAATCTGTTAAATGCTGGCCTAACTGAACACTGCTCACAGGGACAAGGGTTGATTCCAAACGTGCAGTAGACAATTGTGCCTGCATCGTAGTAGAGTCCCAAATTGCCCCTAGAAAAGTAGTACTCTTAACTGGTGAAAGCAGTTTCCTGGAACTGAGTCTTAGCCCTAAACACCTCATATGAGCTAACACAACATCTCGAAGCTGCACGGATAGTTCTTAAGAGCTGGCCTGTCATTCAGGGCTAGTCATGAATGTGGATGCCCTGGAGTCTCAAGTTAGACAGAGCTGCATCCACATACTTCATGAGGGTGCATTGGATAGGGCTAGGCTGAAAGGAAGCATACGATATTGGTAAGATTTGTCCCCAAATATGAACCTAAGAAACTGTGTTATAACTGTGTCAAATGTGTGAAAATGTGTCTTTTAGATCTATCGTGACAAACCAGTCCTTGGGCTGAATTTGACACAAAGTCTGTTTGAGCATGAACATCTTGAATCTGTATCTCCTCAGAGACTGATTCATCTGATGCAGGTCTAAAATCGGACACAGTCCCCTGTCCTTTTTGGGAAGGACTATAAAATACTATAAAAATACTATAAAATAATGTGTGCAAAAGTCCAAATCTCTCATGGTAGGGGTCTGCAGTCTATAGCTCCCTTCGCAAGAAAGTCAACACTAGGTGCTGCTTTCCTAATACCATAATCTGCAAGATGACATTGAAGCAAGGAGGATGAGAAGCAAACTGAATCCTGTACCTTTTTTTTACTGTAATCAACAGCCATAGAGATAAATTGGGCAGAAGTTTCTATGCCACCAAAAATCAAAGAGAGGAACTATGTCCTAAATCAGAGAACTGGCAGGAGATGATTGGACAGGAAAGAGAGAAGATGGAACAGATACACTGCTGCATGCTTCTGCCCCCTGAAAACCTGGGGCAGCAGAGTAAGCAGAAAGAACCATTGGGGGCTCAGAGAGGGGTCTGGCACGAGGTGTTTATGTGGATCCTCGATCCTACACGGTTTTGGGCAAGGCAGATTTCCTCCATGATGATGCCATAGTAGAAGAGTCTGCCTGGCTGACAGTTGTCAGATCGTCATTCAATGCTGACAGCATGAGCCCATCATCTGGTTCAGAATAAACCACAGAAGAGCTTCTGAAGCCAGCGCAAGCTCATCTGATTTGGCGGAGAGCAAGAGAGAACTGCTCTCCGCCACCAAATAAAGCTGTAAACCCCATGAGAAACTGGCTTTATGAAGACAAGAAGCTCGTTATGCATGTTGCAGGCTCCTTTTAAAAGCTTTGTGGTGTGCAGCACTACGTCACACAACCTTGACCTGACTTTAAATAGGTTCAGACTCGGAAGCACCTGAAACACCCTCCCCATAGTGTCAAGCCATGATGCAGCGTCCAGTTCCCTCAAAAAGAAACCTTGTTTACTATATTTTTATAGTGTTTTAACAAATGAGGAGGTTACAAAAGGCAGTTAGCCATTCATATGTTTACTTTCACCCCCATATAGCAACACTGGCTGGTCCTGTGCTTGTACACTTTTTTCTCGTCACACACTAAAGGGCCGGTCACACTCCATTCTGCAGCTCCAAAGTCATTAAGCATGCCTAACATTTTGTGTGAACACCCATGAGAAAGACCACATGCCCTCTAGTTGTGTGACTTTGTGCAAACATATATCATTTAAATTCTGGGTGTTGTGCATGGATTATTGTTGCTGTAATTTTTTATTTTTTTGGTGGGAATTTCTAATAACCATTATCTTTTATTGTTATTCTGTTCCTAAATAATTTTTTCTGTAGTTTTAGCCTTTAATTAAAACATTTTTTAGTATGTCAACTAAGCCATTTCTTTCATAGAAACATAGATGAGTCAACATCCCTCCTCAAACCTCACATTCTTAGTCTCTTTGGCTAACAGCTAGACAAAGCTGTAGCAAAGCTGAAAAAGCTGTAGCCCTAAACAACCACTCACACGCAGGGCTTGGCAATAATCAAGAGTGTAATCTGTGTCTTACTGTTTACCTTTAATTACACACTTATTACACCTCCATAATCACTGCACTTCACTCCTACACATGCATGAGATCTTTCTGTCTGTATTTCTTTCATAATGCGTGTTCATATGATTACCTGCTGTCGCAATCTCACAATTGCATCTCTGTACTGATGAGACAGCAAAACTTCTTTTTTTTCTCTTATTCTCTTGTCTTTCTTGTGGTGTCTTTCTCTTACAATGAAACTCACGAAAAACTTTTATTAAGGATAAAAAACTGTGAATAATGATAGTATTGTTTGTATTGCAAATTAATAGAATAAATGCCCTATAAGTCCTTCCAATCACACTACAGTTATGTCATATTTATAAGGTATATGCATTATAAATTATATTATTTATTATAATATATTATTATTTGCAAATTGCATTCATTACATAAAAGATATAAATATAAAAGATATAAAGAAATATCTTTAATATAATGATGTATAGATATATGTGTGTATGATATATATAATGATACAAATAATATAATGATATATTATTAGTAGCACATTGCATTTGTTGCATAAAAGATATAAATATAAAAGATATAAAGAAATATTTAAACTATGTTAACACATTTTTGCATGATATTAGCATGTTTTAGGATGAAATTTCATGATGTTAACGTGACTTAGCATAATGGAAAAACATGACTTAGCACAATGCTATCACATAGCACATTTACATTCATGTATTTGGCATTTCATCCAAAGCGACATTGCATTATACTATACATTGTTTCTGAGTATGTGCAATCCCTGGAATCAAACCCATGACCTTGGCGTTGTTAACACCATGCTCTAACCACTGAGCTACAGAAAGGCCACGGTACTACATATTCAACATACTTCTTTTTCTGGACAAACGTTCTACAAGCTAGTCGTCCCGCACGGTTCGTCATAGACCCATGAATGAGGGGGGATGTGCTATGACTTTTATAAGCAATCGGGTGTACTAGGTTTTTTTTGGCGTACAAAAAATGGGCGAAAAAAATTCCATAGACTTAACATTGGGCTGAATTTTGTGATGTTATAGCTCGGCATCTGTCGTAGAGACTTGGGGGTAGGCTCATATCGCTCGGCTTAGTAAGCAGAAACACATGATGACATTTCAACTTCATAGCCACACCCAAGTAGTCTTTAATAATTACCATGGAAACTGTCCAGCCATGCCCAAGCAACCATTTACAGCACCCTAGCAACCAACATGAATTAGCTCAGCACCAGAACATCATAGAGACATGGGAGTCTCTTTTGATTCACAAACACATATGTCTATTGGCTTTACTCTGTTAACTGTCTAGCTACACCCTAGCAACCATTTACTGTACCCTAGCAACCATATAATAAACTGAATAAGCCATTAGAACAGCATTAGAACATTGCAGAGACATGTGGGTCGGCTTATTTGACTCGGGCTGTCAGTGGGCTTTGGGTATTGCCATGGCAACTTCCTGACCACACCTTAGAAACCATTTAGATCAGCATAGCAACGTCCTAACATCCATAATAAACCATATTTT
Organism: Botia almorhae; assembly: GCA_036877575.1. Lineage (NCBI taxonomy): Eukaryota > Metazoa > Chordata > Actinopteri > Cypriniformes > Botiidae > Botia > Botia almorhae. The sequence continues at coordinate 11,266 of JAZGTJ010001275.1, read as the reverse complement.
AGTATATCTATAATGCTAAGTTATGCTAGCATCATGCTATAAAAGTCATAGCACACCCCGCCTGTTAAGTGCATGTTATGTTTGGTCCGGGTTTGTCTCTGTCTTCACTCACTTACTGTTGTTAATGATCGCCACCTGTTGTCACCCTTATTAATCACACTATTTAAGTTCCCCATTTAGATGTTTAGTTTGTCGGTGATTGTTTGTGTATAGATTATTGTGTATGCCCTCGAGTTCTTGTTCTCCGTATGCTACTGGATTATTCGGATTATCTTCGCTACTGTGCACCTGTTGTTGCCCATTACTTTTATTTATATGGCTAGTGTTTGTTTGTTTCTTTCTACCATTAAATACCGATTTGACACCTCATTTATGGGTCTACGACAAATTGTGCGGGACGAGTAGCGTGTAGAAATTTTGTCCAGAAAAAGAAGAAGTATGTCGGTTTATAATATTGATGCTTTGCTTCACAAGTACCACTAATAAGTATGTCGGATAATAATAGAGATGCTTTGCTCCGTAAGCACCACTAATAATATACACGTTTGTTATGCAGTAAACCCATTTCTGGTGTTACTGTGAATGGTTTGTCAGTGCTTGTATTATGAAATAAATAAACAATTTGTCTTTGGAAAATATAATACTGTAACTTGCCCTACCTATAAAACAATTTCACCTTGTCAGATTCATTGTCAGCTAGGCTACACGAGCCATTAGGCAAATAGCGAACGTTCGAAATGTCCAGTTTTTCTGGCATTGTATTAATATTATTGCTTGGTTATAAGAGTGTTATTCTTTTTTTAAATTCTGATATGTTTTTAAATGTTCCACTGACTTAACTTGCCAATAATTTAATAATAGCGTCTTTAATATATATATATGATGTATAATGTTCTACTAATGTTACTGCAAGAACATTTTTGATAACTTTAAGAGAACTTTGAGAGAACTTGTAGAGAACGTTAGCCAACAAAGTCCAGTAGGTTTAGAGTTCAGTGCTGTGTGTGTTCTTGTTCTCTACAATTTTGTCCCCACAAGAATGGTAAAAGTCACACCTACATTGTGGGGACAAGCTAGTGGTCCACACAAGGAAAATTAATTATTAAGCATACTAAATGTTACTTATTTAAAAATGTAAACATGCAAAAACGTGTCAGAGAGGGTTAGGTTTAGAGTATGGGAAAAGTTAAGGGATAAAATATACAGTTACAGTCAATGTGTCTATGAAAAGTTCCCACAAAGCTGTGTGTGAGTGTAATCTTGTGTGTAAGAGATGCCTGTGCAGTCTGGCTACATTCAGTGCGTGCATGTGTGTTTGTGTTTTAATGTAAGTGAGTGACTGATGCCTGTGCAGTTTGGCTACATTAAGAGTGTGTGTGTGACAATGTCATGTGAGACAATAGGAAACGATGGTAAGGACACTTAACACACTGTCTGATGTTACCACTGCGTTTTCACATATACACACAGTATATGTATTTGTTTACATAGCTGAAAACAGATAAAACCTCTTTTTGTGGATGTTTTAAATTTAAAAAAGATTTGATGTGAATGTTGAGTTTATTGACGTACTTGCACAAAATATAAAAACAAAATATCCCAAAAGATTTTATATTAATAAAATATTTTCATATTTTATTTAATCCTGGTAATTACAACACATGGTTATTTAAATGTCTGCTTTATTTGACATTCAATTCAATTCAATTTTATTTATATAGCGCTTTTTACAATGTTACATTGCTTCAAAGCAGCTTTACATAGAGAAACAAAGAAGAATAAAATAAACACAGTACAAATGTCGGACATGTTTATGGTAATATTGCAAATAATATGTGTGGAATGTAAAAGACTAATTCGGTATACTAGGTTTATAGTATGTTTACGAATAAAGGGTTGACTGAACCGATAAAACCACAAAATTGTTGAGCAAGATATGCGTTCCAGCTTACATAGGGATGGCATATAATAGACAACATCTTATGGGACAGGGGTTTAAGGGATTTGCAATATAACCATGAACTACATGACATGCAAAAATAGCATACATACATAAAATATATACAATAAAATATTAGACGTTTACAATTTACAAAGCCCTAGTTAGACGTCAGCAGTCTCCCAGCAAGCAAGCCAACAGGGCGACAGTGGCAAAAAACCATTCCTTTAACGTTCCAATTTTAGTATTTTTTCACATCTGTAATGCATTAACCTTACAGTCTGCATTGATGTAGTAGCGCAGAGAGCTGCAGTCTCATGCTCAAATTTCCATTATGGACAAAAAGACAAACTTCTTTACCTTCATCTAACTCCATGATTGTGTGAACGTACATTTGAAAAGGAAGAAGGATTTGAAATTAACTGAGGATCAAAATGTCAAAGTATCAAAGTGTAACGTGTATTACACAGTATTTACAGAATATGTAATATTAATGATCAATACCACTTACATTAATTTATATTAAATGTTATATATTTCATAATATTAACAAATTAATTTTAATTTTGTGGACCATAGTGGATGCACACTTCATTTTTCAGAATGCTCCAATGTATTTAAATCTTTAATACAAACACAAATATATATAATTGTTACGAATGATAGTGTTTGCAGAGCAAAAGACGAGGAACACAATGTTGGAAATAGATGACAAACGATAATTTAATACAAGGAAACCAAAACAAACACTAACCATAGAGATGACGGGGGAACAACATATGCGGAAGCAGCGTAACATAGAAACAATCCAAGAAACAAGAACACAGGTAATCCAAACAGTAATCCAATTCAAGCGAGTCAGAGACATGCAACAATAGCTGATAAACTACATGACTAGACAGGAAACTTAAATAGTACAACTAATTAACTAACACAGGTGAAGACAATGATAAAACAGGAAGTGCACGAAGACAGTGAAAACCAGATACAGACAAAGACACTTCAAAATAAGAGCCACGACACGTGCCCCCCTGGAAGGCATGTCCTCACGCCGTATAACCACCACCGAGGACCAGGGTGGTACTGATGGCGGGAGAAACCTGGGCGGAGACTTGAGGAGCCAGGGCGGAGACCTGAGGAGCCCGAGTGGTGCCCAGAACGCAACCTGAAGGGTAGCCCACAGTGGAGACCCGATGACTCCATGGGGCTGACCGATGGCAGCGAAGACGGGTTCGAGGTGGAGCCTGATCGCCGACAAGCCAGGGTGCTCAGGTCCTGAGGGAAGAAGGAGTCCAAAGGAGCCGGTAGGACGGAGTGACGAGGTGACACCAGAGGAGTATAGTCCAGAGGTGACGGCAGGACGACTGACCGAGAAGGCACCGGAGGGATGAAGGAGCCGGGTGGAGCTGGTGGACCGACAGACGACGATGGAGACAAGGGACCTGGAAGACAGAGTGAAGCTGAAGGGTCGTAGGACTGAGGAGGAGTCTGGGTGCTGGAGGCAGGAAGCATAGCCGGGGACACCTCCATACTTGGCTGTGGCTGGTAGTTGACAGCCCGGCAGCGAACCCACAACACTGCTGGCAGGCTGAGGGTGAGAAGAGGGGCTGACAGGCTCCAGAGACATCAGAGGTGAGGCCGGGACAGACATAAAGGGAGGTGGGAGAGGGAGGTTGGGTGGGATTAGTACATCATCTAAACTCATAGGCATGGCAGTCTCTAAACATGAAACCAGTCCATACTCACCCCCAGCGGTGGTGTCGTGGGCCGGGTCCTTCAAGCTACCCTTGTGCTCCATAAACGGATCCACCATTCCTTCAGCTGTGGCCGGCTCGTGGACCTGGTAGGACCTCTCCAGCTCTGGCTCTGGGGCGTACCATTCCTCGGTCGCGTCAGGCTCTGGCTGTTGATCCTAGGTCGATCCAGGCTGCAGCTGTGTCTCACAGGGTAATGACTGGTCAGGTTCTGAGCAAGTTATCCCCACCCCTGAAGCCCTGGGGTCGAGATCTGCCTCCTCCAGCCTGAGGTCTGAAGCTGCCATCCTCAGGGCAAAGTTATAGTACTCCTGAATGGTCCAGGTATAATTAGGCTGGAGAACAATGATCCTGAACACCGGATCCAACCCTAACCTAAAAATGGTCATTATTGCCTGGTCCTCAAAGGGAATGTCATATACTTGGTCCAAAAAGTCCTGGACATAATCCTCCATAGGCCTCCCGTTCTGATATGGCCAGAAAGACATCTTGACAGGGGAAGGGCAAACAGAAAAAAACCAAAACGAGAGAAAAAATGCATGATAAAACAACTCAGGTGGAAAAACCAAGAACTGAATACAAAAGGGACAAAAAAACGCTGCTGCGCTGTTGTTAAGTCGGTCGGCTATTCTGTTACGAATGGTAGTGTTTCCGGAGCAAAAGACAAGAAACACGACATTGGAATTAGATGACAAATGATAATTTAATACAGGGAAACCAAAACAAACACTAACCATAGAGATGACAACATATGCGGAAGCAGCGTAACATAGAAACAATAGGCGACAAACTACATGACTAGACAAGGAACTTAAATAGTACAACTAAAAAACTAACACAGGTAAAGACAATGATAAAACAGGAAGTGCACGAAGACAGTGAAAACCAGATACAGACAAAGACACATCAAAATAAGAGTCCCGACACATAACAATAATAGAATTAATTTAAATGTTTATTTTTTATTTTAAGATCTGACAACATGAGGGAAATTTGTGATGCTGTGTGGTGAAATTCAAATCTGATTTAATTACTGTTTTCAACAGCACAGACAAAGATTCTACATTGCTTTAGTCAATTTTATCTATAGCTATTTGTTCTACATTTTAAAGGTTTGTGTATAATTATAGCCAGTCTGTTAGCCAAAATGATTACTTATAGACGGACAGAGTCACTTGTGTCCTAGCCAACACAAAACTCTAAGGGATGTGTGTGTGGTTTTAGAGAGTGCATGTATGTGTGTGGGTGGATGGGTGTTTTGAGAGGGTGGGTAGTCTGCTGTGTTTTCATTGCCCAGTGAACCAGACTACGAGTTTTGTGAAGACGGGGCACCCTCTCACTCAGCCAACCCCTTCACCATCTCTCTCTCTTTCTCTCTCTCTCTCTGTCTCTTTCCCTTCCCTTTTAAAAAGTGCTGGAAATGACCTAGCGGAAGAGTTGAATGTGGAAACATCTGGCCAGAGCTCCACAGAGACAAGCTCTCTTCTGCTAGACCTCTTTATTTCCTTCTTCCAGCCCTTTTTCTATTTCATCTCAATAATATGTATCTGTGAAACAGATCACTCAATTACATGCCTTAAAAAGGCCATTAAGTCAGTTTTATTTAAACAGCACAATACAAATAGTTTAAAAGCAGCTTTCCAGAAAATGCCCCGTGAGCAACTCAAAAAGGACTATAGCATGGAAGATAAGAAAGATAAAATAAAAAAAAAGATAAAATAAAAGGAATATAAAAGGAATATATACATATAATTCAGGTATGTAGCATGTGTTCAGAAACACATATTTTACATTATTTAGTTACATAACAGCACAAATTAATTTAATAAAAATTTCATTAGATTAGATTTTATTAGTCCATTCCATGGACTTCTAATGTTTTATACACAGCTAGTTAAAAACAATATGATGTGACCCTAACCCACACTCTAATCCTAACAGAAAACGTTCTGCATTCTTATAATATAAAAAACTTTATTTACTATATTTTTATAGCGTTTGATAAGTGAGGATTTCTCCAAAAGGAGGTTTAGCTCAGATTTGTCAGGTTTTGCTGATTTTTGGGTACAAATTTGTCCCCAGCATATGGTAAAGTAAACACACACACACAAACTGTCTTTCTAAAAAACAGGTGAGATTTTCTGTTGACAATGAAACAGGAAGTCCCATAAAGCCATGCAGGAAACAGGATGCTGTGAGGATGTGCTTTTCCCCTTTATTCTCCTGCTTTCTCTTTCTCTCATTGTTTATGTAGAATCATCTGTCCCATCATAATGATAAACCTGAAAAAACAAGCGCATGCTACCAGATCACCTCTAAAAAACACAAGGACCCTGTTGACTTTTACAAAGTTTATTTACAGTTTTTTTGAATTGCTGAAACACTTTCTGGTCTAAACCCATTTGTTAAATGAATTCCTCTTTTTGCAAAACTCTAAAAACATTTTACACTGTGATGCACTTGTGGTACAAAACAATAAACATAGGCAGAAAACATTTAACACAACTGCAACACAGTTGTAAATGTCAAAATTGATCACACTTGTTTCTAAGGATGTGATCAAACCAATTGTACACAATATAGTCAATTTCAGAGTCTACAGGCATAGGTGTGCTTAGTGTTTCAACCAAAAATACACTGAAACCAGAAAAACAGAGGATGAGACGAGAGGACAGGACAGAAGACAGGAGTTTATGGTGAAAAAATGAAATGAAGTGTGTTCACATACACAAAATTTAAAAAAAAAGCATCACTGTACCCTGTACTTTCTGTCTGCATTATGAAAATATCTGGCATATGTATGTAAGGACTCATGTAGGCCAGTTAACACCCTTTATTTACATCCGACCAAGCAGACTTATCATAGACAGCATTAAATACAGGTGTAAAGAAGGACATGTAAGTAAGTACAGGTCAAGTGAAGCATTAATATGGACACTGTAATAAAAGAACACTGAGCATTCAGCTAAATTGGCAGGTTTGTGATGAGTTTGAAATTAAAGTATATTTGTGTGAAACATTGAAGTGAAGTAAAAGTGACAACCCATGACTGGTGAGGAGTAAACAAGTTATGAACACACACACACACCTGGAACAGTGGGTAACACACTACTGCGCCCAGGGAGTTATCAGGGGTTAGGTGCATCGTTCAAGGGCACTTCATTTACTACCTGCCAGTGCTGGAATTGAACCAACAACCTTCTGATTACAAGCCAGACTCATTAACCAGTAGGCCAAAGCTACCCCATTGTGATTTATTGTCAACACAGATCAATGCAGAAACAAACTAATTAATTATCTGATGTGTGTAATCCACAACCTTAAATAATAATGTTAATAAATAAATAGAAATGTAAAACAATGAATGTCTCTTATATGCTTGTAGTTGTAACAGCCTACATGTCATAACCAGTTATTTATAGGGTTAGTTAATTAAATAATATAATTAGCGTGCATGTAACTACATGCTCACACATGCGCAAGTTGTGCAGTGATCATGTGTGTATGATGATGATGATTTGTGTGTGGGCATGTTAGTGGCAGATTTCCATCTGAATTCTCCTCAGATAATTCTGTGCTAATCTTAAAAGTGATTCGTCATGAATATAGCGTTTAATGACTGAACTCCCCAGGGGAAACCTCAGCTAATAATAGATACATATACAAACAGAGAAAGAGACTGTAGTGACTGAGGAAAAGCACTGCAGGAATCTCTTCACAGGGTTCGTCAGTCTGATCACAATACTGTCAGGATATCAGTTTGTATCGTGTCGATTGTTGTTTGTCGTAGCACATGGTTTTGTTTTGACAATTCGCCACATGCTCCATTGTTCGCATCTACCCTGCCCTCTCGTTTTCTCCCCAGCTGTTTCTCATATCCGTCATCTTCTACACTAGAAGATCTTCTATCTTCTATAAGTTCTATCTGTCATTGTCAGATTGTCTTGGGTTTACCAGTTTCCTGACCGAAGTGTTTAGCAGTTCGTTTAAAATCAAGTCTTGTCTAGTCAAGTATTGTCGAGAATGGAGGGATGAGAGGGAAATAAACATTAGAGAAAGAAAGCTGAAGGACGAATGGGATGCAGGTGTTAAAGTGGGTGTAGATTTTTACACATAATCATGGAGCAAAAGTTTGCTAACACCCTGCAGTGTAAACTTAAACTGCCGTGAGCATATTGTTGTTACTGGGCCCATTAAGATCAAGCATTTAATGTCTTAATAGCAGGATAATGAGCTGTTTAACACAGACAGATGTTGCAAGCAGATGCTTTTATTTTCTTTCTTTAAATAGGAAATTTGAGGATTACTAACACCTTAGTTAAATTACTTTTGACTGTGTATCTTTAATGTGCGTACGTTAGCAGCACACTTCTGACTGATCTTTGCTGGAAATCAACCTAAATTTCCTTAAGAAATAGTTCACCCAAAAATAAAACCTCAGTCAGCATTTACTCACCCTCATGTCATTCACAGTGCTCTGTTTTATAATGTGTTTTTTTAGACAGGGACTGTATTCCAAAACATCTTATTTCACTTTGTGTGGAAAACAGACCAACATCTAAATCATTATTTGCTGTCAATCTCTTACCCCTACTGTAGTTCTTAAATTGTATTCAGTTTAAATATAATGCATAATGTCAGGATTAAACTTTATCATAGCTAACAATTTTAGGTTGGAAGAATGTTACGAAAGCATTTCCATTAAGTAAAAACATTAAAAACATTATTTTGAAAGTTTTTTTAGATGTTTGTTAACATTATTGCTTGGTTATAAAACATTCATTAATCATTTTTAATTCTGTAACGTTTTTAAAAACATTCCACTAAAATAATGTTTTTTATATATATGATATACAATGTTATATATGATATATAACGTTACTGCAAAAACTTTTTTTAACTTTGTTCTCTGTTAGCTGGGATAATGTCAACCAATTCAAAAAAGAAATGCTTCTTTTTTGTCAAAATTTTATTCTACGGAAACAACCTTTTAATAATGAACAAAGTAATTGAAGAGATTAAAAGGATGGCTAATTTATTAGGATGAGTCACAATAAATACCTCTCTCTCTCTCTTTCACTCTGACTTCTTTTATCATGTTCTGTCTTGTTCATGTAACCTATAAAGCGTATTACTCAAATATACATACACAACACATGTGACATCTTTAAAAATATGATATTTTAATTTCTCAGACTTATTCGCTGCAGCAGCTTCTTATATGTCTTGCACCAGTCTCTTAGAGTAGGAATGTGTCTATCCGGCTCCTGATGCTTGGGGCTTCTGAAAGCAGGGCCTGAATTGAAAGCCGGCACTGGGTTGGGTTTAGGGTAATACAGCAGCACGGCATTGAGACGACACTAACTTCGACACTAACCGACGATCACCTTCAAAGAGCTCCAGTTCTCCATGGAAAAAGAACAAGTACTAAACGTGCAGCTCTCCCTCCCTCATGCCTGTCAGCCTCTGGCATGCGATCAGCACATGCGTGCATGCACTTGCCCTTTCTGAAGTGAAGCACAGTGAAATAATCTGTGGGTCGCAGCCGAGATCGACAGGGCGGATGACACAAAAGCGTCTTTGTGTTTTGTGTAAACACTCTGGAACTTCATTAGTCAAAGCAATGGCACTAATAATTGCCTCAGATATACAAATTAACACTTTTTCTTTACAGCTCATATACAGTACCACTTTCACTGTTAAGTCTCTACACATGGTTAGCTGACATGAAACATGTTTGGAATGTTGTCGTGTGACATGTTGTGCTCCATTTGAAACAAGATTTTGCTAATTATTTTATAGTTATTATATATGCAACTTTTATAACAGCTATTTATTGATACACTACATGAAATATGTGCTTATATACATTTGTATAATACACTGCAGACCATTTAAAATTAATGACTAAAGGCAAAAATGTTAAAAATAAGTGAACCTTTCCGTCAACTACACATATTTATTGCTGTGTTTGCACCTGTGTCACCCAGCAGGTTTTGCATCTGAATTTGTGTGTGCATGTGGAAACCTTTGGAGGCTGGTGCATGTGTGTACAGTATGTGCAAGCATTCTGCATGAGATTCTGCATGACTACATCTGTATTTGTGCATGCAGATGCGTAGTGTGTGCCACAGTGACTAAGGAGCATGCAGAGGTGCATGCATATGCAGAAACATGTGTTTACAGGCTGGTGCATATGCATATGTGTGTGTTTGTGTGTGTGGACAGGACCTTGTGCTGTGCTCTGGGTCAGCAGTTTGTTTAGCATCAATTAAAAGCTCTGTCTTCGTCAAGGCAAGCGTGAAGGAAGAATTAACTTGCGGAGGCAGATTCCCACCAGTGTGTTATTACACACACCATCTCATCGGCAACAGCCCAACTGCGTTTGTGTGTGTAACTGCTGGTCCAATGTTCAGATTTTTGAGAGTTTGATTTTACATTTTCTCACAATCAGGAGGCTGTCAGTCTTGTCTGACTTAAAAACGACACTTTCTTTATACAAAAACATAGACTCATTTTATACTACAGCTATATTACCCACACTGCATCACAATAAAACAAAACAATGAGTTTTCTGTCCCAGGAAATAGTTACATATTGTTCAATATGTTACTAACTAAAGTTTAACTAATTATATTTTATTCATATTTATCTGATAAATATACTGTGTGTGTTCTTTGTGTTCATTTTGTTAATTTAAGTTAATCATCTTCTTAATTAGTTGTAGTTAGTCTCCTTAGTTACTGATTAGTTCCCACCTGAAGACCCCCTCCACTCTACTTTGGACTACCTCTACACCAGCCTGGCTCTGTCAGGTGGATTTCCTGGCATCATCTCAGTCCTCCTGCTCCATAACTCTACATCTCTCTATGAGACTTGCAGATCCGGCTTGGCTTTGTGCTCTCTTTTTGGTCTCTGCATCCCTTCGACTCAGCCTTGGTCGGTCGTCTCTCTGCCTTCACCACAGATTTCCGGGTCTCTGTCTGTGTCTCATCCCTCCACCCTTTTGGCTTTACTGGGTTTCTCACTCCAGCTCCACCTTGGTCCTCAATCCCTCCAGCATCCCCTCATTCTGCCAGGCCCCTGTCTCCACCTCAGGTCCACAAGCTGGGGGCACCTCCTTGGTCTTCTTGGACGTGTATGTCACTATGATCTGTCCTCCTTCATACCACCTTGGGGACTTCTCCTTCCAAGGCTCCCTGAGGTCGGCCCAGGAAGAATCCACCCTGGCTCCTCCCTCCGTTGGCTCCACCATATGGCTGATGCATCCCCCACCCTTCTCCCAGTCCTCTTCCCTTCCACAATTTTGTTTTTGTTCCACAATTTCTGTTCTATTACATTTTTAATGAGCTTCCTTTGATTATATATACCATCGTGACATCTATATTATATTATTCTTGTGTATTATATTATATTATATTATATTATATTATATTATATTATGTTATGTTATATTATATTATATTATATTATATTATATTATATTATATTATATTATATTATATTATATTATATTATATTATATTATATTATATTATAAAATGAGTAAAAAGTAGTTTTTGTGAAGTTTTCC